>JAHWFP010047239.1:0-38676 GCA_023313725.1 Lithobius niger | reverse complement strand
TTGCGGGGTCTGGCACTATCTGGACTTATCCAAATTCTTCGGGTATTGAGACGTTAACCGTCACCATTTAAGGGTGAAAAAAAGCCAAACTCTGCCTCATTGCAGGGTCTGGCAAGACTTGGACTTAGCCAAATTCTCTGGGTATTGCGATGTTAATCGTCACCATTTAAGGGTAAAATCACTGCCTCATTGCGGGGTTTGGCACTATCTGGACTTAGCCAAATTCTTAGGGTATTGAGATGTTAACCATCACCATTTTTATGGGGGAAAAAAAACAAACTCCACCATTGCGGAGCTTGGCTATATGTGGGTCTCTTTTTGATTCAGGGATGGTCGAGACCAAGTCCATCACTCAGTACAAAGTCCCATTTTTTGGATTTAGCCACATGCTTAAGTCACCAAGTCATCATCCAGTAAGTGTCATCCTCAGGCTTGTCAGTTAGTCACTAAGTGATTTGTGGTCTCGGCCCGCCACCACACCCTCATGATCCACAGTCATCGATCGCCTAACCTTCGAGACCAGAAGGAAAGACGGGCCTCTGGTGGATCACTACACTTTTCCAACCTCCAACCTTGACGGAACTCGTCTAAAAACACGACCGTACACCTAGCCAGACAGCTAGTTCATGAATGTCTCGTCAAACACCCACTTTAGTCTAGCACCGGCAACGCTCGAAACGACTGCCCTTTAACAAGTACCAACCAGTCTTTGCTGCAGGTCCGATGGTCTCAGCTCCTGTTCAGAATGGCGTCCCACTCATCACCGAAACGAAGCCACTAGTCCAACTACTCCGACCAGTTCCAAGAGATTGCTGGTACTACCTCTCCGAGCTTAAAGGGCCCACCGCCACTATCGCCACTAGGTCCGGCAGCGCTCTGGAGATGTGCCACAGGACGAACCCACAGCTCACTGCCAAAGCGTTGTCACCAATCCAAATGGCTCAAACAGCTTAGAACCTTCCAAGCCCGAAGGTGAGGCCAGGCTGCTTGTCGCCAAGTCTTTGCTGCTGGTCCAACGACTCAACCCAGTTTAGAAAGAGGATCTGCCGGCACGAAGGCAAGGGGGATCCGTCGCTCACCACCAAAGCGTCGCCACAGTCCAACTGCTCCGACCAGCTCAGAGACAGCACACCCTCAAGGGAAACGACTGCTCACCACCAAGTCTTTCCTACTCGGTCCAACAACTCAACCCAGTTTAGAAAGGCGTCCCAATCTTCACCAAGCAAAGCCACTAGTCCAAACAGCTCCAACCTAGTTTAGAACATCGAGGACTTACACAGCTCATCACCAGTCTCGCAATTCGGTCCAGTTTGACTTACGAGGAGTGGAGTCTGCCAGCAAGACCCACAACCAAAGCGACTAGTCCAAACAGCTCGACCAGTTCAGAACAGTGGACCCAAAGCACGAGAGTGCTCACCACTCGTCTTGCTTACTCGGTCCAACAGCCGGTTTCGAAAGGCGTGCCGATCTCCACCAAAGCCACTAGTCCAAACACCTCGACAAGCTTAGAACGAAACGTCGTACCTAAAGGCAAGGGATCCATTCCTCACAAGACTGGGGGATCGTCGATAGGACAGCTTACGTTTGCACCAGTCTCGCAATTCGGTCCGAAGGGTCGACTGCGGTTTAGAACGGGGATCTACAGGCACGAAGGCAAGGGGGATCTGTCGCTCACCACCAAAGCGTCGCCACCAGTCCAAACAGCTCGACCAGCCTAGAACGTCGGGACCACAGTGCTCATCAGCCAAGTCTTTTGTCACCGGTCCAATGGCGCCACTCCAGATCAGGATGGCAGATCCAAGCCCGAATGCGAGGACCCACCAACGTATCACCGAAGTATCGCTACTAGTCCAACGGCTGCAACCAGCTAAGATCAAAGGACCCACACGCCGTCCACATCAACAAGCCATCCAATGCCGAGTTATGCCGTGCTCTCATCCCCCCTGGGTGGGATGGTGATGCGCCGTCCAGGTTTGACGGATCTCACAGTTTTGCGCCACTCAGGTTTAGTCACGAGAACTAATCCTTACGACTCGCACGACATTGCCACTTGGCCGATAGCGTCACCGATGCACAGTACAAGACCAACACCAGCAAATAACAACTCTACATCTAAGTCACAGAGACACCGAAGGGAATCGGGAATTTCTTTCTCGCAACAAGCCCGGTATACTACCTGTAACCTACCCGCCGTATAGCTAGTGCGCCCGAGAGATTCCGAAGAATCACGGGACGATCAAAGACCAAACGGAGTAACATAAATGGCAGGCCCCGGGCTCGCAGTCTTTCACACTCGATTCTTGCACTCGACATCAATGTTCCCCAGACACAGAGCGGCTAAGGCACACCTAATTCAAGACACAGAGGCACAAGGCAACGAGTCAGGATCGTCTTCTTACTCAAAGCTCAGAATACGGCTAAGCATGCTACCCTTACCTGCCCACCCGCAGCTCGAAGACCGACGGAGTAAGATTATGGTAGCCACGTCAGTCTGAGGTACTCAACTAGTCATCAATGGGTTGTAGCGACGGGCGGTGTGTGCAAAGGGCAGGGACATATTCGACACGAGAAGCTGACTCGCGCCTACTGGGAATTCCTGGTTCACGGGAAGAATTGCAGACCTCAATCACAACCACGAACGATATTCTAAGATTTCCCGGAGTCCTCTCGGACCAGGAACTCTTTGAATCGTCCACTGTAGCGCGTGTGCGGCCCCGGACATCTAAGGGCATCACAGACCTGTACTGGGTCTCTTTCATGCGACTTTAACGCCACAAATCCCTCTAAGAAGTCGACCTTAGTCTCATCGGCTGCTACCGAGTCTAAAGGCGAGAGTCACGCCAGTTTCGTGCGGAATTAACCGCCAACTCACGCCAGTGGCTGTACGGCCATGCACCACCACCCACTGAATCAAGAAAGAGCTCTCAATCTGTCAATCGTTCCAGTGTCTGGGCCGGGTGAGTTTTCCCGTGTTGAGTCGAATTAAGCCGCAAGCTCCACTCCTTGTGGTACCCTTCCGTCAATTCCTTTAAGTTTCAGCTTTGCAACCATACTTCCCCCGGAACCCAAAGACTTTGGCTTCCAGGAAGCTGCCCGCCGAGTCATAGGAGTAACCCGGCGGATTGCTGGTCGGCATCGTTTATGGTTAGAACTAGAGCAGTATCTGATCGCCTTCGATCCTCTAACTTTCGTTCTTGATTAATGAAAACATTCTTGGCAAAAGCTTTCGCTTCGGTACGTCCCACGGCGGTCCAAAAATTTTACCTCTCGCGCCGTGGTACGAATGCCCCCGCCTGTCCCTATTAATCATTACCTCGGGTTCCGAAGACCAACAAAATAGAACCGAGGTCCTATTCAATTATTCCATGCTTGGCTATGCGGAAGTGGACTCGCCTGCTTGGAGCACTCTAATTTGTTCAAAGTAAAATGTTCACCAGCCGGCCGTGCCAGTTGTTGCCACGGCAGTCTGATCGTGAGGCTACGAGGACGGCAATTGTAACCAAAGGTGACCAGCTGCCTCGAAGCCAAGATCCAACTACGAGCTTTTTAACCGCAACAATTCTAATATACGCTATTGGAGCTGGAATTACCGTGGCTGCTGGCACCAGTCTTGCTCTCCAATATTTCTCTGACATATTTATGGTCGGTATCACACCAGCGAAGAGAAAGGCCAGCCAGGACTGACTTGTATACGTCTCATAACTACCTCCCCGTGCTGGGAGTGGGTAATTTGCGTGCCTGCTGCCTTCCTTGGATGTTAGAGCGGTTTCTCAGGCTCCCTCTCCGGAATCGAACCCTGATTCCCCGTTACCCGTAAATACCATGGTAGGCGCATAACCTACCATCGACAGTTGATAAGGCAGACATTTGAAAGATGCGTCGCCGGTGCTAAGACCGTGCGATCGGCTCCAAGTTATCCAGAGTCACCAAATGGGAACGGACCCTTGCGGATCCGTATTGGTCTTGTTCTAATAAAAGCGCTCGTCCCCGAAGGTCGGAGCTGGTCGGCATGTATTAGCTCTAGAATTACCACAGTTATCCAAGTAGGATGGTACGATCTAAGGAAGCTTTGGTAGGGCCAAGCCGGGACCAAACTCTTTCAGAAGCACGTCACCAGACTATTTCGGCGACAGCCAAGGCATCCCAAACTCAAGGAACACACGAGCCACAGTCGATATGCTTGTCACTTAATAAGCTCAACCCGAGCACGAAGGCACGTGGAACAAGCAAGTTAGGATCGTCTGCATACTCCAGCTTGAACACGACTCAACATGCTACCCTTGCATACCCGTCCATAGCCCGAAGACTGACGGAGGAAGCTTACGGTAGGGCCAAGCCGCTAAGGTTCAAGTGCTTTCTGCCAGCACAATTGTTGCCCTTTCATCAGTGGACCACCAGCCCTCAAGTTTTATTCCGATAGTTCCTGGGCATCCAACCTAGAAGACAGAAGATCCTGGTCAGGATATATAGGCTATCTTTCAGGAGTACCAATCACTTGGAGAGCCCACAAACAGAAGTGTGTAGCTATACAGTACAGATCAAATTTTGGCCTTTAAAGGCCAATATTCTTAGTACAATTTGCATACACCAATATTTTCTGCAACATGCGCCATTTATCACTGGTTGGGCAAGAATTAAATTGTGATAAGGCAGTAACAGCAAAGAGTAAGTCTGGACGGGTTCTTGAAGCAAGGAACATCAGTGCTCCGACCAAGGATCTGTACTTGGTAGAGTCAACCGCCCCTATCCCTTGTTTCCCATCTCTACGCAGGGCAACTCCGGCATCGAGAGGCACTAGAACTTTTGTAGCATCTTGTAATTCAAAACGTTTTGTAAGGCCTTCTACGTACGTGCGCTGGTGTATGGTCCACTTCCCGCTTTTCTTTTCAAACTCTACTCCTAAGAAACGACGCATTTCACCAAGGTTCTTGACTTGGTATTTTCCAGCGAGTAGTTTAGTGATCTCTGCTAGAGTCTTGCGATTCTTAGCGAAAATTGCCAGATCATCGACATATACAAGTACTAGGGCTTTCTTCTTATAAGTGTAAATACAATTCGTCGACCGTAGCTTGTCGAATCCAAGATATTCGAACGTAGCGTCTAACTCTGCAAACCATTGTCTTCCAGATTGGTGGAGACCGTAGAGGGCTTTGTGAAGTTTCCAGGCAACATTGGCTGACGTTCTATATCCTGGTGCTGGCTGCAGGTAAGTCTCCTCGTCCAGGGTACCATAGAGGTACGCGCACTTTATATCAAGGTGGCAGTTCACCCAACCATAGCAGACTACGAGGAGAACAAAGAAAAACCGCACTAGCGTGAACGCAATAACTGGTGAGAAGGTCTCGAAGTAATCGAAGTTCTTTTGCGTGTGCCTTTGGGCAACTAATCTTGCTCGGTACTTGACAGGTTTTCCTTGAACATCCTGCTTGATGGCGTAAACCCATTTTGATCCTATTATCTTCTTATTCACTGGCTTTGGAACATCAGTATACACCCCTCTTTCGTTGAGGGTATCAATCTCCTCCTGCATGGCTTTCTTCCAATGTTGTGACTGAGAGATCGTACTGCTTCTTCGTAAGTGTCTGGTAAGGGGAATTCTGTGCAAAGCGCTTCAGGGCGAAAGTCCTACCCAAATACATTTTCTTCTACGTTGTCTTTGGTACTTCCTGAAGCTAAGTCTTCAAAGGTATCTTCAAATATATCATCATCCTTGGGACCTTCCGTGTCTCCCGGCATGCCTTCCACTGGGTTTGCACGTATGGTTAGGTTTGGGACAACAACCTCAGCTCCAGTCGCAGGCACTCTATTCTTTTTACTAAAATCAAACTTATGGACCTCAAACGGTATTTGTTGTTTGATACAAAATTTCCCGACGTCGGCAAACAATCTTTGGCGTGGACCCCTTTTGTATCTATAATAGATATCGGCTCTATTTGGGTCCGATGGTCTGATGACAACTTCACGCTCCCATCCGGGTGCTGGTGCACAGCTAATGGCAGTGTCAACTTGTTGGCTTTGAGCGGGTTGCGTCTGGCCAACAACTTCTCTCTTTGGAGATGTCTGTTCCTGTACTTCTTGTGGTTTTCTGACTTTGGTCGTTCTCACAGGTTCAGCTTCTTCTAGGGTAAACTCCACAATGTCCTGTTTTCTTGCATTCCGAAGGGCTTCTGTCCCGTTGCGTCTTTCATCAAAGCGAACGCTTCGAGTTACTTGGATCTTGGTTCCTTCATCCGGGCACCAAACACGATAACCTCTCGTGTTGAAGGCATATCCTATTAGTATACCCAATTTCGCTCTAGGTTGAAGTTTACTCTTAGGACGTTTGTCGTTATGCACGAAGCATAAGCATCCTATACGACGCAAGTAGCTGACGCTTGGTTGTCGACCAAAGTAAAGGGCGTCTGGGATTTCGTCATTCACCCCAGAGTGTGCCGTCTTATTCTTCTGATGAGCAGCGGTGAGCACTAGTTCCGCCCACCATTCTCCGGAAAGTTTGGCAGAAATCAGCATCGTTCTAACGCTGTCTAGTAAAGTGCGGTTGAGCCTTTCTGCTACGCCATTCATCTGAGGGCTATATGCATTGGTCCTTTCTGCTTGGATACCTAGTTTTTTCAATTCCTCTTGAAAATATCCGGCGCAGAACTCCATGCCGTTGTCTGTTCTGAGTCTCTTCAATTTCAATCCTGTTTCCCGTTCGGATTGGGCTAAGTATTCTTTGAACTTGGTAAAAGCTTCATCTTTTGTCTTCATGATGAACACTTTACATCTCCTCGAAAAATCATCAATGAACGTGATAAAGTATCTTGCACCGCCCCATGATGAAACTGGCGACGGGCCCCAGACGTCAGAATGTACAAGGTCCAGTGGCGCTTTGGCACTTCTCTGGCTAAGCGTAACATGTCTGGTCTTTGTCGATTTTCCTAGTCGACAGGCATCACAGATCGGGGTTTGTTGAGATAGTGAGGTGACTCCTCGTACTTTCTGGTTCATTACCATCTTCCTCATGGATTGGAAGTTCATATGGCCAAGCCGTTCATGCCATAATAGCGGATCAGTCTTAGAGTTTGATGATCCTTCGTTTTTGCTTTTAGTCGTGCATGGCGTCACGATTTCATTTCCAGGATGGACGAATGCATGCGGTGTATTGGGAACATCTTGCGTCTTCGTGCTTGAAGTTTCCGCAACTCCACTATCAGATGCACTAACCAAAATGTTTCCCCAAACTATAAAGAACTGACCTTCTGTAATGGCTTCCATGTATAACTTATTGGCACTATTGGAAACTACGAGACCATGATCATTTGTACTTATTTTATGACCATTCTGAAAAATTCTGAAGCCGGAGATCAAATTCCTCCGCATGTTGGGTGCATACATGACGTCGCGTAAAATGACGTGAGTGTTCTTCCCATTCACAGCAACTTCTAGGGCTACTTCACCAATGCCGTCTATTCTTGAGGTACCTTCTGCAAGGGATGCGGGTTTCACATTTACTCGCTTGAATTTGGAGAACCAGCTTCGAGTATTGCAGAAGTGGTGAGTGGCTGCTGTGTCGAAGGTCCACTCAGCTTCCGTGGCCGAAGTAACCAAGGCTTCTACATACAATGCTTCAGCTTCATGTCGACCTCCATGCGACCGTTGTCTAGATGAGGTTCCTGGGACTGGAGGGTGCAAAGATGAGGGACAATTTCGGGCGTAGTGTCTTTCTCCTCCACATGAATAACACTTGAAGCTCTTCTTGAGAGAGGATTGCTGTCTACTTGGACTTTTTGCGTTTTGTCTTCTTCTACCCCGTCCTCTTCCCCCTCTGGAAAAAGATCTTCTTTGCGGAGACGCAATAGCTGAAGAGTATACATCCACATCTTCAGTAACTGTCCCGTGCATTGTTGGGTTTCGCCTTTCATATTCGTTTAACAGATGTTCTTTTATCCCTTTCGGTATGAATTCAGCATCATCTAGGGCATAAAGGCGTTGAACCACGGAATCCCAACCCGATGGTAAACCGCATATCATCTGGTATGCCTCTTCCTCTTCAGGGACATCTTTCCCAGCATCTGCTAAATCAGAAACGGAATTTTGTATACGAGATAAGTACTTTGCCATGGATTCGCCTTGTTCCATTTTTAGTAACACAAACTCCTTCCGCAAATGTCCTATACGAGCACGTGATTTGGGCTCGTAAACCGCAGACAAGGATTCCCACGCTTCACTTGCAGTCGTACATGTTCTGATCAGAACCTTTTGATCACTTTCCAAACCTAAAGCGATGGTTGCTAAAGCACGTGACTCCCTAAATTCGTATGCCCGTGTAGCGCCTGGGTTCGCCTCTTCTTCCTGAGCAGTAGGTGCCTCCTCGGGTTTAGACTTGTTCACAAAACCAAATAAGCCACGTTCCAAAAGAAACATCCGCATATCAAATTTCCATGAGCGGTAATTTCTATCATTTAGTTTTGGAAAACGAAACGTTAACCCACTACTTGCATCACTAGCGTTAAACATTGTGGCATTTTATGAGTTTCCCAAAATATAGACACAGATGTGTGCGAACTTACACTGCATTCACCAAATCGTCAAGCTTGGCTTGGCTTCCAACAAATGATTTCAAAAAAAACCTAAATGTTCGTGAAAAAAAACACCTTCAAAACCAAAGGAGTATATGTCCATAACCAAATAATGCACATTTAAAGGTTGTTTCTCTCTTCTGTACGTGCCCTTACAGAAATATAGTATTACCATATAGTATACAATTGAACGGTTTCTCTCCAGTCCACATTTGTAGCAACACTTTGATGTACCATGTACTAAACCAGTAATCTGGTTTCTCTCCCATGTATCTTCGGTAGTATGTACACTTATGCCTACCACGTATTCAACAGTTAACTGGTTTTCTTTACTGTGTCTACCTGCAACAGTACGTGCTACCTTATTGACCATCCCTTATAGTTCACACTTGAGTGGAGTTTCTCTGGGTTCCTGGGTTCCTGAAGTAGGGCATTATATATACATTTGTATGCTTCCTAAACACAATGGCCCTTCCACATTCTTTACAGTTAAGTGTGTTTTCTTTTCTAAATGTCAAATGGTAGTACAGTCTTAACACAATCACACCTTACCAGAATTATCACATTTAAATGGTTTATCTCCAATACCTATTACTATAGGGTGGTATAAGGTCATGCATATTCTCATACAATTTTATAGGGCTCCACCGGACACTTCACAGCACGTGGTTTCTCTCTGGGTTATGCTATCAGAATTCCACTCAAGACTTTCTAGGATTGTCAAAAACCAAAACCACTCCTACCTTAAGCAAGGCCTAAGCTCTGGCAAGGCATCATACTTTGTTCTTAATTTGAATATGCAAATCCGGCTCCTTACTGAATCCATGCAATGAGTCCACCATCTTGTCAAAAATTCAACACCAGAAATACTTCTTGATATCAGCTGGATTACTCTATGGCTTAGCAATGTCTGGGCCCATAACCCTGAAGAAATAAACTCCTTGCTTGGTTTAAATAAAGGAGAAATATTATCATTATTGTCATAAGCAAAGCAATTTACAGAACCCAGCTTTAGGACTTCCTTGTACTTCAGCTTTATGGAGTTGAGTTAAGCCTAATGCAGTTAGGCCTAATGACATCATCAATAATGGAAACTATCTTCAGCTTAGATTTAACCAGGTTTATTATCACTGGGATTAATCTTCATGGCATGCACAAATTGAACAAAAGTTTTCTACTTACAGTTTGTAAGATAACAAAAGCTTCCTGCATTTTGAATAAAATAGTTAACACAAAATGTAATAGCACAAACCAACACAACCTTCTTGGTTGGAAGTCATGGAGAGAAGAAAAACCCTTCCCCCTCAGACAGGAAGTGGCATCTTCCTTTACAAAAATATGGCAAGGCCAACTGAGCTATAAGCTCACTAGCAAGGTGACTTCTGCAAAACTTGGTATTTTGTGATACCCACTAACACTACGCAAGTGATTCCAGTCCCACACCATGTCTAAGCTCATCAGCTATGCCTAGGATGCTACCCTTGCGTACCCGCCACGCAGCCAGTGTGCCCGAATCATCCAACGAATCACGGGACAATCAAAGACCGACAGAGCAAGATTACGGTAGGCCCAGACAAGGTGTCAGTGCTCATCCACAGTACAAGACCAGTCTCTTAAATGCATTCGCCGGCGGTCCGTGCACGACACACCCAACCTCTAAGGCCGAAGCCAAAGGATCAAAGGCGCGCCCAAGGATCTATAGCACAAATGCTAACACCTTCCGGCGACGTCGCACAGCAAAATCAACAAAGCAGCAGGTAAGTCTCAAGCAAATTCTGAATATCGTCCTTTTGTGTCACACTCTTTTCGGTCACGAGGACAGGTGGTGTCTCTCATACCGAGCGCATTTCTGGTTTTTGCATTTTTCTCCAGGTTTGCCCTCACCTCTTTAGCAGAACCCCGCTTTCCATTCAGCTTTCAAGCTCTACTTGCCCATCTTACTTTCATTTATTGCGTACGTGCAGTCACACGGTATCAGAACTAAATCATCTTACAGAACTCTCTCAATCCTATCACTTATGGGTTCAGGCACGCTGCGCCGAAGCGCGGTCAGGAACACAGCTGCACGAGACAGCCGCCCTTCCCTAGTTCATGCCTTCGGCAATGTGCGGGACACTGCTCGATGCCGTAATTGGCGCCACAGCGCATTTATCCCTCTGTGGTAGGGAAGAACACAATTTACATTAACCCCCGGCATTGCTTTCGGGGTTCCCGGGAGTTCCAGAAGCAATAAATAAAAAGACATGCTGCCTTTCCTCTGGAGAATTCATCGAGTACCAAAGTGTACGTAGAAGATGGAATTTAGGCGAACACAGGGACTCCTAACTTTAAAGTACCCGATCTGGTCTGACCTGCCTGCACCACCAGCCATGTGCCCGAACCATGCGAACAAGACGTTAACACAGACTGATGATGCTAGCCGACTTCGTGTGCCTTAGCCGAAAAAGTAAACACACTCCGTCATCGTAGCAGCTAACCCGTCCTTCGTGCCCCCGAACCATCCGAAGAAGACGTAGAGCACTCAGACCGCAGAAAGCAAGTCAGTAACCGTTGCCACCCCTGTACTCCTTAAATTAGGACACCGAGGTAGTTGAGAGCGATTCGGCGGGTCTGCACGGCTAAACAGAACCCTCGACTCTCAGCAGGTTTTCTTGGCATGGGAGAATAGCACATTCGTTTGTTTCGGACGCGCCAACCTGCTCTCCCCATTCCTTCGGCCATGTTCTAAACCATCGTTCGAAAATGGCATTCCTTCGGTCCACTTTTCAATGCTCTGTATCTCTCACCGGGCCCTTCTCTCTCTCCTCCAGTGCAGGTCTGAACCTACATACTTTGTTAGCATGTGGCTAAACTTGGTGTTGGTGTTCGTGAGCGCGAGTCATTTGGACTACTTAGGGCTCCAGATTACAAGAACATCGGTCGTAAGAGTAAGACTCCGACCTGATCAGGGCTGTTATTTAAACCTAAGACCGAGGCAGAAGCAATTTGGACTCCCAGTTTCACCCAAATAAGACCACCAAGGACATAGACTGCTTTCATTTAGTGCACGTCAAGATCACGTAACCACGAAGGGCCGATCTCTATCGGTGCTGGAAAGACTGACGCCAAAGACATGGCCGATGTTCACAAACACTGCTTTCATTTAGAGCACGTCAAGATCACGTAACCACGAAGGGCCGATCTCTATCGGTGCTGGAAAGACTGAATGTGTCGGGACCATCAAGTCACTCGCTTCTCACTGAACGTGTCAGGAATCACCAAGTCTCGCTTCTACTGCTTTCAAACCTCGTCTCGCTTTCATTTAGTGCACGTCAAGATCACGTAACCACGAGGAGCCGATCTCTATCAGCGCTGGAAAGTCAGAAGGTGTCATGATCTACCTTCATGCCCTCATACTTTGAATCATCGGGCACTCATTCATCAGACCTCATCTCCGTCCAGTCTCTTGCTCAGCATGCTACCTTTGCCTACCGGCCCATGGCCCGAAGACCGACGGAGCAAGATTACTGTAGGGCTGGGCCGCTAACATTCATGCCCTCATACTTTGAATCATCGGGCACTCTCACTCATCAGCCTCGCCTTCTGACCCTGCTGTTCAATCAGCACAAGTTTTCATCATCACTTCTTGGACTTAGCCGACACCAAGGGGCGTTCTGACCTTCTTTGCCGAAGATCTGGCACTTCTTCGGCTAAAATGCGACTTGGCGCCTTTTTTTCCCATCATCTGCCGAAGATCAGGCATTCCTCCGGCCAAACATGCACTCATTCTGCCAAAAGCCCTTTCGTACCACATATCTACTTCAATAACCCAAGGTCCGACATGTATGCGGCGTACCGTGGCTTTTCGGTCTCGCCAACTTGCCCTCCATACCTATGATTTGGACCCCTACATCAGCGTTGCTAACACAAAAGAAGGGGATTTCTACTAACGAAAACGAGATTCTCCAACCCGTGCCAAAGTGCGGTTTGGCGGCATGGAGTAGCCAAAGCCCTGAACAAATCCTGCTTTGATAGGTTGCAAAAACAGGTTTGGTCGCGCAAGGTTCGTGAGTGCACCTAGCATTGCTAACCGAAAAATCTTTGACAGCCAGAGGAACAGTTCGTTTGGACTTAGCCAAATTCTCGGCCTTCTGACCCACTTGTTCAATTAGCTCAAGTTTCCAATGAACTCACTACTTCTTGGTTTTTTTGGACTTGGCCAAATTCTCTGCACCATAAGTTTTGACCACAGCAGAAAGCCCCCCAGCTCACCCAGCATTCCGGAATATGTGAAGAAATGCTTAGGGAGCCGGGGGGCTAATTTGCCGCACATGCATCGGTGTGGGCTGCCTCTGTGTAACGGAAAACGTTGCAGGTTGGGTTAAATGCCTTCTGACCCATGTTGCGATCGTATCGTAACGAAAGCGATTTTGGCTTAAAAAGATATGTCCGATTAAAGATTGTGGCTATTGTTTGAGAAAATGCCTTCTGACTCGCGCAGTGATCTGATCAGAGAGACTTGGTTACCAACAATTTCCCGTCGTGTTGATACAGATGTCCAGAAAGGACTGTAGGGTTTCAGTTGTTTGTGTCCCGACCAGCAGCGGACAGGGACCTAGTCTACCCGTGTGTTCGTGTCAACATGGAATGAAGTTCCCACTGGTCAGGTGAGACAGCCCAAACCCTGCATATGCGGTGGAAGTTTTTGCCCTCGGCACTGGTGCCCATGTCCAGTGTGTCCTCAGACAAATAACCTCGATTCTTTGGCAATTACCATCGACTGATGCGACAAAGTTCCCCCACCCTTGCGTCAGTTCTGCTCGGTTCTTCGGGGAACCAACCCAACGTTATGATTGGCTCATTTGCTATTTGCGTGATAGCGGGCACGTCCGCAAGCCATATGATGGCATCGACACACCTGTTGCTAGCTCTCAGCCCCGACATCAAAGGGCGTTTTGTTGCGGATAAGACTTCACTACTTTCGGCACCGAGGAGCGGCATTGCGTGCAAGCATTCACGCCTTTGGTTGCCAGCCTACCTTCGGGTCGTGATCAGCTTTCGTCTCCAGACCATTTGCGGCATGGTCTTCGGCTAAAATGCGACCAGGAGCCTTCTTTTCCCATCATCTGCCCAAGGTTTGGCACTCCTTCGGCTAAAATGCGACTTGGCGCCTTCTTTTCCCATCATCTGCCCAAGGTCTGGCACTCCTTCGGCTAAAATGTGAGCATTCAGTCTCAAAAGCCACGGCTGCCTCATGTCTCGGCCGAGCGTGGAGCCTTTCCCACGTGGCCGCACTCTAGGTACATGCCTTCGGCTAAAATAGCCTTCTTTTCCCATCACCTGCCGAAGATCTGGCACTCCTTCGGCTAAAATGCGACTTGGCGCCTTCTTTTCCCATCACCTGCCGAAGATCTGGTACTTCTTCGGCTAAAATGCGACTTGGAGCCTTCTTTTCCCATCATCTGCCGAAGATCAGGCATTCCTCCGGCCAAACATGCATTCATTCTGCCAAAAGCCCTTTCGTACCACATATCTACTTCAATAACCCAAGGTCCGACACGGATTTGGCGTACCGTGACTTTTTGGTCTCGCCAAGCTGCCCTCCATACCTATGATTTGGACCCCTCCAGCAGCGTTCCAAACGCAGAAGAAGGGGATTCCTACTAACGAAAACAAGATTCTCTAACCCATGCCAAAGTGCGGTTTGGCGGCATGGAGTAGCCAAAGCCCTGAACAAATCCTGCTTTGATCGGTTGCAAAAACAGGTTCGGCCGCGCAAGGTTCGTGAGTGCACCTAGCGTTGCTAACCGAGGCAAATGAACCACCAGGCAAGATAGTCCAAGGCATGCCGAAGGCATCCATACGCTCTCGGGGAGACACAGGACAGAGCCGCACTTTGATCGTCCAGCTAGTACAGCCACTACAGCTAGTACAGCCAGAGATACAGCGAGACTACTGTCCCTATATATGATTTGGACAGTGCACCTAGCGTTGCTAACGTAGGTCAAATCACGAACCAGAAGTGCTAGATGTCTGAATTTTGGAAGGTAGATAGGTCTCTTCAATGGCCGATCTAACAAGCCTAACCCCATCAAAATCGGGCGAATAGTTTTCGAGTTATTAAAAAAAAACGTAAAAAACCGTGAGCGGCCCCCTAGATGGTTGGCTACTCCCGCGTGCACTCGAAACGAGCGTTGCTAATGCAGGAAAAATGAAAAGTGCTCGGATCATGGCCAAAATCGGCATGCGCCAGGGGGACGAAGCGAGATGGACGGCCCTAGGAGATGGTCGCCCTGGCACCAACCCTGTCTCGCTGGTGACCCCAAGGCACTTTTCGTGGCATTACGGAAGGTACGGAAAATCGTTCAAAGTGGCGGGGTTCAGAAACTGGCCGTGTAAACTTAATGAAACTCGGTGTGAGAATAGTCCTCGTCCGTACGCAGATTTCAAGCTTATCCCCATGTCTGTAACACCTCTGTGAGCGGCGCTATTCAAAAAAAAACCTGCGACCACCCAAAAAAGCCGCGAGCGCCCCCAGCGACCCCCCCCCGGATGTTGGCTTTTCCCGTGTACACACGAAACCAACGCAAGTAGGGTCACACGGTTAAATGGTTAAATCGGCAGGCGCCCGGGGGACGATGCTAGATGGACGGACCTATAAGATGGGCGCCCTGGCACCAACCCTGTCTCGCTGGTGACCCCAAAGGCACTTTTCGTAGCATTACGGAAAATCGTTCAAAGTGGCGGGTCTCAAAAACTGGCCGTTTAAACATCATGAAACTCGGTGACAGAGTAGCCCTCGTCCGTACGCACATTTTAAGCTCAACCACAAGTCCGTGAGACCTCTGTGAGCCGAGCTATTCGAAAAAAAACCCTGCGACAGCCACTTCGAAAAAATGGCCATGTCCCACAACCTAACCAAACCTTACCTTACCACAGGTATGCTGTTTCTCCATAACCACTCGTGTTTTAGGTCTGAAACTTGGTAGCCAGGGGTATTTCGTCCTCCTAAAGCGATCTAGCCTATCCCCAGGGTCGTAGCTCGTCTCGTTCGTCCACGATTGACGGTCAAAGTATTTAGGCCTATATAGGCCTACACTCAAAGCCGGTTTATTTAATATTGCTCCTTCTACTACGGCTGTGGGTCTGAAATTTTTGGACGTCCAGGGGGTATGGCCAGCTAGGCGCCCACCGAGTTTGAAGTGTCTAGGACGTTTAGTTTGGGATAGGGGAACTTGAAATCAATGAAGAGGACTGGGCGTCAAAAGTCAGGATTTTTTCCTATGGGAGCTAGAGCTATGAAATTTTTTGGGTGTCGAGAGGGTTCCCTCAGCTGGGTGCAAACCAAATTTGAAGGGTCTAGTACGAATAATTTGACGTTGGCGTACTTGAAGGTCTGTGTAGGTGTTGTTGCAACAGCACGCGGGATGACGGGCACGTGTTCCCGAAACTTGTTTGCTTGCATCCCAGGGCTAAAGACCGGTGTGCTTTGCACCGGGGACGTGCGAGGTTGACGCCACAACATAACAACAACGCTCGGACCACAGAGGATGTTATTCCAGTCATATTTTTTATTTTATTTTTATCATTCATTGCCAGTGGGCATTATTCAAATCGCATTTATTTAATTTTGTTATTAGTCGACATTAATCCCTGCACTTTTTATGAAAAACACTATTTTTTCATCCATTTTTATTATCAGTGCATTCCATGTCACGTCAATTAAAAATGACGCTATTTACTAATAAATGCTTTCAGTCCTGAATAACTTCCACGTTTGGTCAGTGGACGTACGTTAAGCCATTCTACATTCCCCAAATAATAATGAAATAAATTAAATAGTGCAGCTTAAAGTAGAGTAATGGTTTATTGCACATAAAAAAAAGAAACAACTGCAAACAGTCTTATTAATTCCCAGTACAGATAAAAATAAGTATATAAAAAAAATATCAAGCTATCAAAAATTAATAAACAAAAACGGAACGTTAAATGTTTAGAGTAAGGGTCTAAAATTCAAAACCTAGAAGGAACACGGACAAGCTTTGACAGTAAGTGTCTAGGTGTAAAATTTTGTAAGAGGCTGGTAAGCATAGACCCTTACTACCCGGTGGTTAGCTTAGTTCTACTCTATTCGGACAGAATGTGTATGAACGGTTGTAGCAGGTTTCTTTGTTCTTAGAATATTGTTATGGAACTTTAAGAACACAATTTTCTTGTGAAGTTTGGCATTTTGTCTTTTGATGCTTTAGAATTTTTTATTATATTTCGTAGATTTACGGTAGAGGATAACCAGTAATGCTCTCTGCTGCGAATACCCTGTCATGTTACTAAATGGACAAATAATTTTCAACATAAAGCAAAGCAGCAAACGTATACCAACCACTGGATCATCACATGGGTCATTGTAGGAGGATTTCCAGTTTTTCGTCAAAATGTATTTATTTCTGACCACCGGGTAGTAATGGTCTAATGCTTACCAGCCTATTACAAAATTTTACACCTAGACCCTTACTGTCAAAGCTTGTCCGTGTTCCTTCTAGGTTTTGACTTTTAGACCCTTACTCTAAACATTTAACGTTCCATTTTTGTTTATTAATTCGTGTTACTTTTAGAATTGCAGCTAAACTGTAAAACAGTGCAGTTGACGGTCCAAATTGAAAGTTTAACACAGAGACCCTAGGCTGACTCTTACAGTGTTAATAATAGAAACAAATCCTTTAATCTTCAGTCTTGCAGCTGGCGTTTGCTAATTGGCATTGTTTCATAATAACAATGTTTAAAACAATGTAAAACAATCAATCTGGTCGTTTAGAGCTCCATAACCCCTAAACCACTTGACCAATTAGAAAATGCCGTATGGAAAAGGCACATCTACAGAGCAATACCTGTAAAATGAGCTAAGAACCAGCTTCATAGGAAAAATGGTTTGACCTGTAGAGAGGACAGACGAAAGTATCCCCAGAACAACAACAACAACAACAAGAAGCAGAAGAAGAAGAAGCAGAACAAGAAGTTGTCTATTTGGTCCCTCTCTGAATCTCGGATTTGGCTGGACCGAATTTCACAATTTTTGGACTGTAGAGAGGCCTTGACTAGTCAACGCTGGATTCCAAATTTGGTTTTTAAATGTTGACTTTTGGCGGCGTTATAAGCTCTCAAAATTAAGAGTTTAACACAGAGACCCTAGGCTGACCCTTACTAACACTGGCTATTGCCAGTGTTAATAAAAAATCTAAAATTTAGTAGCACGTAAAAATAAACACATAAATGTTGCTCTCAGCATACAAATAATATGGGGGAGGGGGAAGGGCTGAAAATGAAATTAAATTACTTAATGCACGGTGGTGATGTCACGCTAACACATCTCAACGCTAAGAGCGTAGCCGTTATATATGGTTAATCTGAAAACCCACACACGTCACCGTGGGTTAAGTTTGGTAATCCACACTTTTTTGATAATCTAACACTTTTTTCGGGTTCTACACAGCCCCATCTGTGACATATAATGACCGACGTTGCAAAATTACCGTACACAACAGAAATTCAACCAGCACACCCCATTGCAACCAGTATAAACAGGCATATTTGCAACCTGCGACATTTTTCGTACTAACACGAAGAAAAAACCTCACATACTATGCTTGGCCCCCTACCTATAGAGGAATGGTCCAACCCGGCAACCTTTCGTTCCGATGGTGCGAACACTAGGCTACTGACACTTTGTAAACCACCTAAATACACCTAAAAACCGCAAATAGCGCATTTTATACTCTATCGGCCTGTTTCCCGGTCGCAGACTATCTCTAGTTCTCACCTATCTCCAAAGAAAGGTGAGAACTATCTGTAAACGGGTTTCCGGGTAAAAGACTAGACTTAGCGTCGGTGCACACGTGCGTTTTTTGGACGCACGACGACGCTGCGGTACCGCATTTGCGGTTTGGTTTACGTGACATCTGTTGGGTACTGCACACGTACCTGAGTCGACGTTGCGTTACCGCCCACCACTCGTGCGGTCGTTTTGCACCGCAATTCCCCCCGTAGACGCAGCGGTACCGCAGCGTTAAAAAAAACGCAATTGCGTCTCCATGTACCTTGGGTGACTTGAGCAGTGCACACGTCCGTCGATTACCGCAAAAGCGCTACTGGAAATGGCGTCCAATTTCGAAGAAATAGACGTAGAATTGTTTATTGGGAGAGTAAAGAACTATCCTGAAATATGAAATGTTGCTGCACAAATGATTGAAGACTCATTGGGAAACAATTAAAGAACTTATCCGAATTTTTTAGTTAATCTGCAAAGGATGTATAACATATTCCCCTGGTACGTCTTAAATTAGTACATCAATGTACCAAAATTCGTCGCATTGGTTTGAAAATACATTTTTTGTTCACGAGGTAGGAGAAAAAAGCAATATCGTCTCATTGGTTTCAAACTATCATTTTTTTGTACACGAGGTTAGGGAACCGAACGCGCATATATGTCACCGCAGCGTCAACGCGCGTTAATAAAACGCACGTGTGCATTGATAAGCTGCATCACCGCAGCGGCACCGCAGCGTCAATGCGCGTTAATAAAACGCACGTGTGCATTGATTGGCTGCGGCACCGCAGCATCAACGCGCGTTAATAAAACGCACATGTGCATTGATTGGCTGCTGCACCGCAGCATCAACGCGTCTTAATAAAACGCACGTGTGCATTGATTGGCTGCGGCACCACAGCGTCGATGCGCGTCCAAAAAACGCACGTGTGCACCAGCGCTTAGTTCCGACCTAAGATGCGGACCAACCTAGTCGTTTGTGGGGGTAGGATTAGCTGTGGACTAACTGCAGTTTTGGACTATCTAAAGTACATCAACGAACATCAGCGTTATACGTGTATCGGATTCGAACCCAACCTGTAGACAGGGGCGATCCTATACAACATATTATGACAGTGTTTTCTGGAACCGGTTTCGTATGTAAAAACAGATGTAGTGGGGGGGGGGGGGGGGGGGAGAAGGGGAGATGTTCCAAATGCTAGCAAAAGGTTACAAATATACTACGCGCTCTCAGATTTCCCAGGCGGACGTCTAGCAAAACTTCCTTGATATACTATTTATGCACTACGTAGGGTTCCGGAATTTGACAGCAGTTTGTTTGTCAAAAATACACCACTGCCCTGCAAATCGTTACCTTGTAGGTGATGCAAAAGGTAAAATAAAAGTGCCACCTGACTGCCGCTACGTTATAATGACATAAAAAGCAAGAGAATAATAATATATAAGTTTGTTGCAAACGCAACCGGAATGGCAAGGACCTAGTGGTCACTAACTGCCATCCGAAGTTAAAACAAAAATTAAGAATTGTAAAGTTTAAAAGTTTAAAACGAAGACGGTTGCCCGGCTGTAAAGGAAGGGTTGATGGTATAGGGTTGGGGTAACGAATGCCTGTAATGACACGCCGCCGAAAAAACTCCGTTTTCACGGCGAACAATTTTTCTTCTTGAGCACCCAAAAACGCAAAAAGACCTCGGTCTTAAAACCTCAGCCTAATTTTTAATAATGGACAGAAACGGCTAAACTCTTCAACCCTTAATAGCCTGACACAACAGCTACCTCTTCGGGAAAGCCTAATTTGAAAATTCCATCTAGAAGATTCAGAATCCGCATTTGAAAATCACTCAAAACCAACCACAGCGCTCACCATTTACGGCCGCCATTATTGAAACTCGATGTACATTTGTAATTTACTTTCGTTATTCTTTTCGGGCAAAAAGGCCAAATACACTAGCTTAGTTGTGCATTGGGAGGGGCTTCCTTAATTGGTAGTCAACCTCATGTGGTGTTCGATTTCTCAGTACAGTTCATCAGCAAAAGGAAGATCAGGTCCAAATATCTCCTGAACAGAATTGACTTGGGTGTATTAGGTAATGACCTCATCCAATCGAATTGGGATTCCATCCCATTGGTTGTGGCATGGGAAAAGTTCTAACGGATTCTGCATGACTATTTAGAAAAGTGTCGGGTTGAGTACACTCCAAAGCATTCAAACCTCCCATGGATGGATGAAAAGTTGGTACTGTAAGTGCTTGCTAAGGAGATGGACGATTATTCATAAGATACAATGCTCAATCCTAATTCACCTCTTACTGTACAGCTAGGGGACTGCACATTTAGCATTACATATTAGGCGCTAGGTCAAGGTTTATCCCCTTGTTCTGCCCTTATCAGGCTCTGGTGGTTCGACTTGCAGGTCTGACCACCACACACCAATTAACTCGAGCCGTCGATTCTGTCCTGATTTATACCCGAGCGGGCCGGGGCAGAACAATAGGCTCTTGCCTGAGGCATTACGTCACGTGGCGTGAAACTGGCGCGATCCGGTCCTAACTGGTTGAACAATAGGACTGGCTCGCTTACCCGGATGCTGGCGTTGGGCCAGCTGCCATGCGTGCAGCAGTTAGCGTGCATGGCAGCTAGCGGCGCGTAGCATTCATGTTAACGGCAAGGTGCACCACACGAGTGGCTAACTGCGTGCGTATGTACTGCCGTACATGTAAACACGTTACATCCCCCCTCCCCTAAGAATAAGCTTAGAAGGAAGACCTACCTCTGCATAATAGTAAAGTCTCCTAACCGACCGTAAGTTTGGTTTGGCTAGCCAAACCCCAGAGGAACAGAAGCAAGCAACTAAGGAGATTGCGGAGTTGGAAAAGGAATTTTTGTTGGGTCCGGATGACAACGTGGACATTTCTATGTCGGGTGAGAGCAGTGCGACGAAGGAATCTAAGTAGTTGGAGTGAGGTGAAATAAACTTGGAAAATCCCCCCCCCCCCCCACTTATGGAGAATGTGTGCGAAATGCAAAAACAAAACGAAGAAAAAAAGTTATATAATTAACAAAAATCACAAAAACCAGTTACAAGCTAAAAGTTGAAATAATACTTGAACCCTATTAAGCCTTGAAGCCTATTAAGTGGAAATTAATTTTCAAAACGAAAAATATGTGTCGTGCAAACTTGGACTAAGTTAAAACAAACCAAGTAGAATTTTAAATGCCTAGGCATAAAATTTTGAACTCAGTAATGGAGAAGCTTGTTTGGTGCAGGTACACATTGGAAAGAGAAACCGTTTGAATGTGATGAATGGGGTGCTCATCAGAACAGTAAGTTTCCAACAGGAAGTGTTGATGTGGAGAAAAGCCATTCAGTTGTGAACTATAACCTAAAGTGCAGCAAAAACACAACAAACACGTTTTGGTCGATAATGAAGTCAAAACTAGGGAAGTGCAGTGCTAGTATACAAAAGTGTAAATACAAGGTGGAAAGAGAACTTTCAGGTGAAAAACTATTGACGAACATTTTTTTCCTCTTAGTCTGAGTCAGACTGGGGAGAAACTGTGCAAATGTATGTAATTGTAGAAGTAGCTTCGTTACGAAGATTGTTGATGGGTGAGTAGGCTAACACGGTAAAATTGAAAATGTTTTTTAAAAATACATTTGTGCAGGCTGGATGCTATTTTTAAGAAATATTGTATAGTTTTAAGTAACCATGAATAAATCAGCTCACCGGCTGATGGCGTCACCGCGCCCCAGGGGTTCTGCATAGGCACCGGAATGTCGTTGACATATTTGATTTTTAGTCTCTCCGCCGTCAGGTGTCCTGGCATGCCCAGCTTGAGTTTGTAGTCTGCCAACATTTCCTCCCAAAACTCCCTCGACATCGTGGGTGAAGCCTTAGAGTAGAAACATTTCCGTCTGGACTCGCCCGTCCAAACTTGAGTGGAAACATGCTGCTGCCTAGGTGCTGACGCTTGAGTAGACTTCTCCGTAGTAAAAACCTTCTCCGCCGGCCTTGGAGGTGTTTGCTGCTTCCTCTCCTTGGATCGTCGCTGACGCTTCTTACTTTGGTGCCCTTGCTGATGAAGCGTGAATAATTGAAATTAATTTTAAGACCCTGTGTCACCCTTAATTCCCTTTGTGCCCAAGGTGAGTTGCTTCATTTAAATCCCTAAGAGCACCCATGTACAGTCCGTACTCACGCAATGGAAAACCAAAGGTTCAGTAACAGAAAATACACTTTTATTCAAGCACCACAAGGTGAACTCCTCCTTCATACACAACAGTGTGTTAATTTTAAAGTGTAGTTGCCAATTTAAGAAATAACCTCTATGCAAAAAACATAATATGTCAAATACTCTCTTATAGAAACTAGATTAGGCTACACACCCGAGATATAATTTTAAACAGACCTGTAAGTTAAACCCCCAAAATTCCGTAGCCTACAAATTCATCGCACACCAAATTCAAACACTTAACAACAGACAAGAATGAGACTCTTGGTAATTCTCGAATTTCTGGCATGATTATTTCACCCAAAATTTGTGTAGGCTATGACTGAACTCAGCCTTTACACAAGCAAAATCAAACCATTGCAGCAGCAAACCTTCTACCCGTGGTTTTAAATAGAACAAGTTAGACCTCAAATGCTTTCTCAACGCCCGAAACCTTGAGAAAGTTTATTAACATTAATTTCACTTCGAGTACAAAAGCACTAATCGAGTAGCCTACAACCTCAATGTTGTGACCATTCGGAAGTACTAACTCCCGTTAAATTTCTTGTAAGAGTCTCCAAAATAATTAACACAACAATAAACAAACAAAAAACCCTACATTCCCGACCTGGCGAAAAATAATTGATATGGCATGGCGCATTTATCGTTCTTTTTTTTTCCTTTCATTTGACCAGAAACGTTTTACGAAATCCAATTTTGACAGTACTTTTTTCCTATAGTGACTACCACGTGCGCACCGTAGCTTCTCGTAGAAATAAGGCCTAAATGGAATCAATTGTAAAGTTTACCCTGCATTGCAGCTTTCTACTCACGGTACAGACGAGAGATGAGTTTGCCAGCCAACAACCTTTTCCTTCCAAGAACCAATTTCGGATGAACACAATCCTTCCTCTACATGACAGAATGGACAGCCAGCCAAACTGAAGACGACCAAAATCCGTGCTGAGCGTTGGGGATCACCACGCCAGCAACCTGCTGGCCACAGAAAGGCGTTTCTCCAGTCACAACTCGGCCAACACCACCAGGAATGAAGACGAAGGACAATTAACTGCTACATTGCTTGGGTTTACATTTGTTTAACGCAGGAAACCAAGTTCGTTGCCACGAACTCCCAAAGCTACAGCCATTCATGCCAAAAGCTATTCACCAAGTACACCATTTTGCCGACGACAAGTGTGAAGAAAACAATGCAGACGACGTCACACGGTACAAGAGCCAGCCTGCCAGCCAATCAACGCCTGCCATGCCACTAGCTAAAAATCGCCACAAACTATCTACACTATTTTAAATACTTGGTTAAATCAAAAATTCAAACAAAACAAAAGAATACACTTTAATAAAAATTAGCAAAATAGTTTGTTTGTTTTTAGATAATTTTGAAAATTTTAAATTAGTAAACACTAACAAGATTCAAAACAGCAACAATCCACCAGCTGAAAATGGATCCTGGAGGGACACTCCCGTTATTCCGTTATTACCAATTCGGCACAGCAAGAATCCCCATCTAAAAAGTCGCTTCAAATTCTCCCCCACCCCAAGCTAAGTGCCCCCACTTTGAATCCCCAAACCTAACAAATCCACAACAGCTTGGCGAAGTTTATTTTGGGTCTTTCCCCTAGGGCGCAACTTCCACCTGAGTGGTAAATCCACCTCCTCCTCCACCTTCCTAGAAGTTTTTACTCGAGCTCGTTGTAGGTCATCCACCAGAACAGGCGACGTCGCAACCTTCTTAGGGGCTTCCATCACTGGAAGCTGAACGTCCTGCTCCTGAGAGACATGATAGGTCCCTATCATCTCCTTGCCACGCCCATGATCACGTAATTTGTACGTTAACGGTGACCGAACTTCACTCACAGTATACGGGCCCTGCCAAATTGGAGCCAAGTTTGCAATGAAGCCCTTAGGCATACTGGACTGAAGATGGCTTCTTTTTAACACCAAGTCACATTCTTGGAAGATTACATCTCGGTGACAAGCGTCATAAGCCTCTTTATTTTTGGCATGTGAGGACCGCATCAACAGATGAGCCCTTTCAACGGCTGCCCTAGTACGGCGAGCCATTTCCACAGCCTAAACTGCCTCGGAACCTTTCGCCACTGTGGCAACCTCTCCCAAGACTGGCTCCATAGGTAACCTTAATTCACGCCCGAGCATCAGAAAAGAGGGCGTGTGACCAGTGCTTTCACTAGTTGCAGATCTCAATGCCATAGCCAGATGTGGGATATACAAGTCCAAGTCACGATGAGTTTCCCCAATGGTAGAGACAATCATGCCCTTGACCGTCTTTATGACTCTCTCGGCCAAATTAGGCTGAGGATGGTAAAACGACGTATGGACCTGTCGAACACCATAGAGCCGGCAAATCCATTTCATCACTCTCGAAACAAACTGACGGCCATTGTCAGACAAGAGTAACTTCGGTGGGCCAAAGCGTGAGAATACTTTGGACACTAGTACCTTAGCAACTGACAAAGCTGCAGCATTCTTTAGCGGGAATAACTCCGGCCATTTGGTTAAACAGTTGGTCACGACCAACAGAAAGATGTTTCCCCTCTTACTGCGAGTGGAGGGACCTGCCAGGTCTATACAAACGATGTCCCAAGGTTGAGGGAGAGTTTTTAAGCCACCCATTAATCCCTTGGGGAGTTTGTTTTCTCCCTTACACAACTGGCACTTGTGGCAGTGTCGAATGTAACTCGCCACATCTCTTGACATACCCTGCCAAGTATAACATTGCTACAGTTTCTTGAGTGTTTTGGAGACTCCCAGATGACCTCCTAGAACTGAGTCATGGTACACCGCTATCATTCTCTTACAGAGAGTCTTTGGCACCAGAATACAAAATCTATTATCACCATGATCTTCTTTAACCAGACGACCTACCAGGCCATCTCTTACCTCAAGACTGGGCACGATTCTCTTCAATCGTCGGCCAAACTTGCCAGGCGGAATCCGTTCTCCCAACTGCAATATACCAAACAAAACAGCTAATTCTGGTTCAGCCTGTTGTGCTACCCTAATCTCTTTCAAACCAGGAATAACCACACCCTTGATGAGAGCTGCTACCACCGCCCTAGACTCTTCAAAGTTAGGGGAGCGTGACAGTGCATCAGCCACGGAGTTACTTTTCCCAGGGTGGTAGACAATGGTGAAGTCGTAGGGTTGCAACCGCATGACCCACCTTGCCAACCGACCTGTGGGATCCTTTGCAGTAGTAACCCACTGCAGGCTTTTCTGATCGGAATACACAGTAAAATGGCCCAACTCCAGGTAGGGACGGAACTTCTCAACCGCCCACAGGATCGCAAGAAGTTCCCTCTTGTTGCATACTGCACAAGTTAATGGGTTCATGTTGTGGTGACCCATGACCAGAGGAAATCCCTCCGAATGATTGACAGCTAGGAGACCTCTTTTGTGAATGACTGGCAGCCAGGTAAAAGGCCCTGGCTGGCTCTTTTATAGACTTAGCTTACAGTACCAGCATGCACTCCGATCCCAGAGTGCATCATACATACTTAACATGCAAAGGTAGCTACCTAGTGGCAAGTAAGCAAGGATACAACATTAGTGGCTAAGGCCACTTGAGATAACTCAATAAAGGTGCTATCCAATACACCACATTCGCCCCCACTAAATAATGTGAGGGACGACCTACCATACATATAAGTCAAAAGGTACTAATCAGATTTTAAGTTTACCTATTTACCATTTCGTTTTATGTTATTATGCCAAATCATTCTGTTTTCTTAAAAGCCAAACCATTTTTATACGTCCATTAATCAGAACATTAATCCCAACCTTATTATGGGCACAATATGAATACTTTGTGTAAAAACATTAATGGTGTGGTTTCGCTTTCACACTACTTACCTCTCCCCCGAGAAAAAAATGTTTAGGTAGTGTGCCAACAATACAGAAAACATGTACGCATAATTTATAACAAGAACATGAAATCCATGCAATAAATAAAATCAACCAAGCAAAAATGAACGAAAATAATAATGCTGCCAATTATTGCAAAACAGATCTAAGTCCGTCGGATGTTAGTTCGGACTATAACGCTGTGGCTTTCGGATCGCTCGAAGCGACTTACGAAATACAGGCTGTTCAGCCTCACGGACAGTTTGTTCGGCTAAAATGCCCCCCAATTCCCGGACAGTCTGAGAATTCGGCGAAATCTCGCTTGTAAGCTTCGGCATAGCACCGCAGACCTCGTTATTCGCGCGGCGCACTACTTTATTATCAATCGGCGAAAGAACTGGCATCGCGTCATTTGAAATTTCCGAACACTCGTTCGATGATGGTTTCAGTTTCGTATTCGCAGCGGGGTTTGCTATTCCGCTCTGGTTGGTGCTTCCATCTCGTGGTGAATACGCAAAATTATCACGCCACTCAAACGCCTCCATGTTTAATTGCTGGCGAGCGCTGATTGGTTGTTCAATTCGACGCGAAGGTGGGACCACCTTCTGCTGATCGCTGATTGGTTGGATGGGTGGAAACGCATCGAGTTCCCTCCCAGTTTTCCTGTCACGTGAAAGAATGCGTGTTTTTAGCTGATTAGTATGCCGTTTCCACAATTCTTCACTCACACGAACCAAATAGCGCAAATTACCGAGCCTTCCGACGACAATTGCTTCTGCCCACTTCGTTTTAGCGCCAATTCGATAGTCCCTCGCATATACGGGTGAGTCAACAGTGAACTCAGTGTCCGGTAGCTTAGCGGTAGACTTTAATTGCATACGCTGATATTGTTCGTACTTTTCTTGTGTGTTTGCATTAGGTAATAGCAATGACAAACAGCATCTTGTGTTACGCCCTAGGAATAACTTAGCAGGAGTGATTGACGTTACGCTGTTGGGAATGTTGCGCGCTTGTACCAAAAAATTATTTAATGCATTGGCAACACTTAAACCTTCTTGTAGGCTAGCCTTCATTGATATTTTAGCGGCTTTTACTAGCGCCTCGGCCTGCCCATTACTTTCGGGAAAGTAAGGTACACCTAAGTATGTGTCTAATGCCACACTCTTGCATAAATTCCTTAAATTCAGAACTACAGAACTGCGGTCCGTTGTCTGATACGACGGTTTTTACCAGCCCATAAGTAGTAAATAATTCTTTCAACTTCTTAATGACACTCACGCTCGTTGTGGAGTTCATTTAAAAAACAAACGGGAATTTCGAGTGTGCATCAAGCACAACAAAAAACATTTTGTTCCCAAAACAAGGCCCAAAAAAAATCAATATGGATTCTAGACCATACAGCAACAGGTAGTTCCCATACATGCTTTTTCTTTGCTGTCACTCCATCCTTAGTTAATTGACAGGCACTACAGCATTTGATATATTTTTCTAAATCATTATCAATACCTGGCCACCATACTCTAGAACGAGCCAATGCTTTTATTCTAACAATCCCGCAATGACCCAGATGGAGTTCGGCCATTACGTGTGGTCTTATCAATTCAGGTATGATTAAACGATGTCCCCAAAATAATGCTTTACCCTCTAGAGACAGCTCTAGATGGCGCACAAAAAAGGGTTTTAATTCTTCATCATCCACCCTGTTAGGCCAGCCTTCAAGCGTATAACGATAGACTTTTGCAAGAATTCTATCAGTAACGGTAAACTTCTCTAACTGGTCAGACAGAATGGGTAATGAGTCAATAACATTCATGTTCATTACTGCAAAACCTGTAACTTTCTCAGGCGTCGGTTCACAGGGCAACGGCATCCTAGACAAAAAATCAGCAGTTAAATTATCCTTGCCTGGGATATATTGCAAATCAAAATGATAGCCATTAAGATATAGTGCCCATCGCTGAATGCGAGCGGCAGCCATAGCTGGAATTGCTACCTTCTTTCCAAATACCCAAAGCAAGGCTTTCTGGTCCGTTTGCAATGTGAATCTACGCCCGTAGAGAAACTGATGGAAACACTTCACCCCAAAAACGATAGAAAGGGCCTCACGATCGAACTGGGCGTAATTAAGCTCAGCTTTTGAAAGTGCTCGTGAGACAAATCCTATCGGTCTATCAGTACCATCCAGCATGACATGCATCAAAGAGGCCCCAATTCCCACGGGACTTGCGTCTGCAACTAGCTTAAGTGGAAGTTTGGGGTCATAATGGGTAAGGACTTGACTTTCTAAAAATGCCTTTTTTGCGTTAGCCACGGCAGCTGAACACTGAGAGGTCCAGTTCCATGGTTCTTTAGGTGAAAGTAGTTTATTTAAGGGAGCCAGCAGAGTTGCCAAATGAGGCACAAACCTACAATAGCACCTAATAGCACCTTTCTAATAGTACCTAATATCAATTAGCCCCAAACAAGCAGACGATTCTGCTATTTTGCTTGCTGAAACCGTATTCGTTTCGCCATTGTCAAGTACCTAATAGCACCTTTATTGAGTTATCTCAAGTGGCCTTAGCCACTAATGTTGTATCCTTGCACCTACAATAGCACCTTTCTAATAGTTCCTAATAGCACCTTTATTGAGTTATCTCAAGTGGCCTTAGCCACTAATGTTGTATCCTTGCTTACTTGCCAGTAGGTGGCTACCTTTGCATGTTAAGTATGTATGATGCACTCTGGGATCAGAGTGCATGCTGGTACTGTAAGCTAAGTCTATAAAAGAGCCAGCCAGGGCCTTTTACCTGGCTGCCAGTCATTCACAAAAGAGGTCTCCTAGCTGTCAATCATTCGGAGGGATTTCCTCTGGTCATGGGTCACCACAACATGAACCCATTAACTTGTGCAGTATGCAACACCTCTAAACTGTGGAGTACTTTTTCTCAGCGGCGCTCAACGCCCAGCTAGCATACTGAATGGTCCTCATGCCCTCTTTACCACTGGGGTCCTTCTGAAACAGGACCGCACCTAGACGCACGGCGCTCGCATCCGTATGCAGCACGAAAGGCCAGTCGACGTTAGGGGCCTGGACCACAGGAGCTGAACACAGGCGATCCTTAAGGTGTCTGAATGCATCTTCACATTCGGTGGTCCATTCCCAACGACGACCCGAGTCCAACAGGCGATTAAGCGGGGATGAAACGTGCGAGTACCCGGGGATGAAATGCCGGTAATACGATTTCAAACCCAGGAACTGTCGAACCTGTTTTACCGTACGAGGGGTGGGAGTATTGACGACAGCCTCAACTTTTTTCTGATCCACACGAACACCAGTCATAGAGATAATGACCCCTAGCACCTTTGTTTCGGACTGACACACCTGAACTTTGTCAGTATTGATGGTTAAACCAGCAGACTGCAAGCGCGACAGCACCTCTGTTAGCGTTTTAATGTGGGTTTCGAAATCCTGCGACGCTATGATGATGTCATCAATATAAGCGACCACTCCAGCCGCCTGAAGATCCAACATGACATGGTTTACTAACCTCTGGAACGAGGCTGGCGAGTTGTGGAGGCCGAACATGAGCACAGTGGGCTTGAAAACACCACGAGAACAGATGAACGCAGCCTTTGTCTGAGACTCTTCGTCCAGTGGCACCTGCCAAAACCCACTTCGCAGGTCTCAAGTAGTGATGATGTACTTAGGTTGACCAATTATATCGATTAATTCATCGATTCTGAGGAAAGGATATTTATCCCTGATCGTAACAGAGTTAAGCTTCTGGTAATTGACACAAAGACGCCACCCCCGTCCTTCTTCGGCCAAAGGAAGGCGGGAGAGGCCCAAGGTCCCTAAGTCGGCACAATCTGACCCCTTTCCTTCAACTCATCAAGAACCGCATCCAAGGCCTCGAGCTTCTTAGGAGACATTCTGTAGTAAGTGGATGCAATGGGAGCATGATCCCCCGTATCTATGTGATGTTCAATACGTGTGGTGCGACCAGGTTCATCACACAACACTTGAGGGAATTTTTCGAAAATTTGATACATTACTTCCTTTTGGTCATCACCCAAATTTGCCTGATTAATACAATCCACCAAAGACCGAGAGGCAATTAGATTCACTGAAGGCCTACCTTCCCGACTGCCTACAAAAGGAAACCTTGTACTCAACGATTCCAGCCAACACCACTGACTATCTTTCATAATGACGACCGCCCCGTATAACTCCATGACGTCGGAACCTAAGAGGCAAGAGTGCGCAAGTTGCTCAGCAATGACCACAGGGTGTATGAACTCTTTGCCCGGAAGTTTCATCCTCACCATAGCCCATCCAAGAGTAGGAAAAGTCTGCCCACCAGTTGAACAAACGACTTCCTCCAAAGGATGAATGACGACACTCTTTTGATCAAGCAACTGTTTAAAATAAGGGGTACAATCGTGTATGGAGATGCACCATCCCACTGAGCTATCACTTCCGAACCTGCAATAGTGCCATTAACCAAAGCCGCTTTACCTGGAGTGGGACCCTCCAACTTAACACCAGGAGGCCCAACCTTGCTTGGAGAATGCAGACTACTTACTGGGGCCCCTCTCTGGGAACTGGAGGAGCCCCCCTGCCGTTCCCCGGCGACCGAGTACCCTGACCAGTATCACGTCGTTGTGGACACGACCTGGCGAAATGATCTGACTCACCACAAATGTAGGACACTGTTGGTTGGCGGTTTAGAACTGGGCTTACTCCCAGACGAAGCCACAGGCTTGGGTATGTGCTCGGTTGGTCCGGACTCAACGGAGGCTTCAACCCGTCGAGCATCGGCAATTAATGCTCTTACAGTATCATAAGACTGGGTACTAAGCATAATTCTTAGGGTTTGGGACATATTACGAGATATGAACCTTATTTTATGAAGTTCAGAGGCAGGTGTCAACAACTGCCTAAAAAACTTCAACATTTCTTCAGCATAAGCTGCAACAGACTCTCCATCTTTCTGTTTGCGGTCAATAATCCTGTCATATACCATATCATAGGCAGTTGAAAATGGCGAGTTAATTCGTTCTTGAAATCTACCCAAGTTTGAAACCCAGGATGCGACAAGTACCATTCAAAAGCTTCATCCTTGAGATGAGCGGTCACAAAACAATCTAGAAAGAGCATGTCAGGAACAGCCCGAGCGATTTTGAGTTGTTCTAAACGAATAAGGAATTCCTTAGGTACTGGACCTGTAGGGGAACCTGTATAAGGCTCCACAACAATCTTTGGAAACCAAGCTGACTGACCACCGACAGCTCCTAAGTGACCAACGGGCACCTGACTACTGCCTAAATAGGGAGGATGCATAGGCTGTTGGGATCCCCGATTAAGACTAGAGACCCTTCGGTCAACTTCTTTTAATCTCTCATATTCAACCAAGTCGACTGTTACCTGCAGGTTACCTCTAGGCGTCCTACCACGACCTCTAGGAAAACTAGCCGACCTTCCTCCCAAGCCATCGCTGGACCCAACTTCTGGATTTGAAGTGTTATCAGGGGACTGAATTTCATTGTGGTCTCCTCTTCCCGGAGGAGTTGCCATATTAAAACCCTCCACAGAAAAACAAGTTAACGCCCAAGCCCCCAGGATACACCTTAATACTCTATGAAAATTTGCTGTTGGAGTACGCATCTATTCACAACTATCTCAAAGCCAATCCAAATGATTCTTACACAAGAGACAATGGTTCTTATAAGTGCCAATCCCTGATTAAATCCACCGAAAAGAAAAAGAAACAAAAAAACCCTTTTGAGAAAAATAAATAAATAAATAATTAATAGGCCTAAGGTTTCCAACTTGCGCCCAGCAAAACTGCACATAAATCAACCACCAAAACAACCGGGTTCAAAATAACAGACGGGCCCCCAAAATGAAGCGTGAATAATTGGAATTAATTTTAAGACCCTGTGTCACCCTTAATTCCCTTTGTGCCCAAGGTGAGTTGCTTCATTTAAATCCCACCATAAGAGCACCCATGTACAGTTTGTACTCACGCAATGGAAAACCAAAGGTTCAGTAACAGAAAATACACTTTTATTCAAGCACCACAAGGTGAACTCCTCCTTCATACACAACAGTGTGTTAATTTTAAAGTGTAGTTGCCAATTTAAGAAATAAACTCTATGCAAAAACTTAATATGTCAAACATTCTCTTATAGAAACTAGATTAGGCTACACACCCGAGATATAATTTTAAACAGACCTGTAAGTTAAACCCCCAAAATTCCGTAGCCTACAAATTCATCGCACACCAAATTCAAACACTTAACAACTGACAAGAATGAGACTCTTGGTAATTCTCGAATTTCTGGCATGACTATTTCATCCAAAATTTACGTAGGCTATGACTGAACTCGACCCTTACACAAGCAAAATCAAACCATTGCAGCAGCAAAACCAAGGAGCTAACCTCCTTTTACCCGTGGTTTTAAATAGAACAAGTTAGACCTCAAATGCTTTCTCAACACCCGAAACCTTGAGAAAGTTTATTAACATTAATTTCACTTCGAGTGCAAAAGTACTAATCGAGTAGCCTACAACCCCAATGTTGTGACCATTCGGAAGTACTAACTCCCGTTAAATTTCTTGCAAGAGTCTCCAAAATAATTATACACAACAATAAACAAAAAAAAACCCTACATTCCCTACCTGGCGAAAAATAATTGGCATGGCATGGCGCATTTATCGTTCTTTTTATTTTCCTTCATTTGACCAGAAACGTTTTACGAAATCCAATTTTGACACTACTTTTTTCCTATAGTGACTACCACGTGCGCACCGTAGCTTCTCGTAGAAATAAGGCCTAAATGGAATCAATTGTAAAGTTTACCCTGCATTGTAGCTTTCTACTCACGGTACAGACGAGAGATGAGTTTGCCGGCCAACAACCTCTTCCTTCCAAGAACCATTTTCGGATGAACACAATCCCTCCTCTACACGACGGAATGGACAGCCTGCCAAACTGAAGACGACCAAAATCCGTGCCGAGCGTTGGGGGGTCACCACGCCAGCAACCTGCTGACCACAGAAAGGTGTTTCTCCAGTCACAACTCGGCCAACACCACCAGGAATGAAGACGAAGGACAATTAACTGCTACATTGCTTGGGTTTACATTTGTTTAACGCAGGAAACCAAGTTCGTTGCCACGAACTCCCAAAGCTACAGCCACTCATGCCAAAAGCTGTTCACCAAGTACACCATTTTGCCGACGACAAGCATGACGAAAACAACGCAGACGACGTCACACGGTACAAGCGCGAGCCTGCCAGCCAATCAACTCCTGCCATGCCACTAGCTAAAATTCGCCACAAACTATCTACACTATTTTAAATTCTTGGTTAAATCAAAATTCAAACAAAACAAAAGAATACACTTTAATCAAAAATTAGCACAATAGTTTGTTTGTTTTTAGATCATTTTGAAAATTTTAAATTAATAAACATTAACAAGATTCAAAACAGCAACAATCCACCAGCTGAAAATGGATCCTGGAGGGACACTCCCGTTATTGCCAATTTGGCACAGCAAGAATCTCCATCTAAAAAGTCGCTACACTGAGATGACTTGGGACGACATCCTTGGGGGGGGGGGGGGGCACTGGGGAGGGCCAGGAGCTACTGGTGCCTGGTTAGCCTTGCCTCCAACTGAATTTGTTGCCTTTGGTGTCTCAGAAGCTTTGGGTACCTCTGCGGAAGTCGTCTCGGCTTTCCTGGCGTCCACTTATTTTTTCCTTTTCCTTGCTTTTTTGGTTTCCCATAGCCAGGTTCCTCGTCTTCCCCATCTTGATTTTGCCGTTTCTCCATCCTTGGTTGCTTGTTGCAAAATCCTCCTCCTTTTTTTTCTCTCCAGCAGTTAGCCTTGGGTAAACGCCTTGGTTAACTGCTGCCGTCGTTGTGATTAGCAGATCGCTCTGTTCATGCTTTATACTCGTTAAAAAAGACGTATTTTTCACGATCTGCGCATCGCCCCATCGTGTTGATTTTATGCAAATTCGCGAATTGCCTCAACACGTGAGTTTTGTTGCATCACTATTCCGCCACGCCCAACAATCGTCTGTTTGTTAACTCGTTTGTCGTTTGCGTTTTTGGCTGGTTAACCGCTGCTTTCCAAGCTTGATACAACGAATTGACAGGTAATTATCGAACCTTTGTTGCTATTAGAGAGTTGACATTCCATGAATTGTGTACAAAAATGAGGTTTTTATAGTGTCTGTTGAAAAATTGACTTTCGTCATTTTAGAACTGTTACTATGCCCATTTTTTTTTCAAGAGCTGGTGGACTTAATAATAATAATAAAAATAAACTTTATTGCAAACAAACAAAACACATTAAAAAGTAAACAAGAAAATGGTATCGTCAGTGTTTACAAAGGGCGAGGTTTAGGCACCTAAACCTTACACCTAACACAGAACAAAATAAAATCACAAACAAACAAAAAACAAAAAAAAATGCAAAAAGCAGAATACAATTATGTAAGGCTAATACTTTAAAACATAAACAAATAAATAAAAAAATAAAAAATAAAGTGCACAAAAGAGAGGAGGAGGGGGGATGGGGGGGCGGGGGGTTCGACCACACTAGGAATTAAAGAAACGTCGGTAAATACGGTTTTTAAATGCTTGAACAGAAGGGGCGTTCTTGATTTCTGCAGGCAGATCGTTCCATAACTTAATACTTTGAGTGAAAAAAGAAGATTGGTATTTATTAGTTCTACATCGGGGAGGTGTGAAACTGCAACTAAAGCTGAGTCTTGTAGGAAAGTTGAGAGTCGCAATAGCAGAGTTAAAAAGTCTAAACAAATAGGATGGTTCTTTAAATTTAAGCGTCTTGTACACCATCACAAGTGAATGCAAAGCTCTTCTGTTTTCCATAGTAATCCATTTAAGCTTTTTTATGTTTTCTCTGACACTCTGATACTTTTTAATATTAAAAATAAAACGAACACAAGCGTTCTGGACTTTCTGAACTTGGTTCAGCAATGTTTTTGAAGCACTGAAATAAATCAAATCACCATAATCCAGTAATGGAATAATTAATGCTGCCGTGAGATTACGTTTAGTTTTAATGTTAAGAAAATGCTTGAATCTTGCAAGATATCTAAGCCTTTGTAACGCAGAACGGCATTGCGTGCTAATATGATCCTCCCAGGACAAATGCTTGTCAAAGATAACTCCAAGGTTTTTTACCTGATGGGACGTTTTCAATTTAACAGTGTTAATTGCAACAGAATTGTGGTGAGAAAGCTCGTCAAGAGTACAAGCTTGAAATAACTGGGGCGACGCAATAATAATATGTTGACATTTGTTTTCATTGAGTGAAAGACCGTTTGCACTTGACCAGTGGGTAATGTTATCAAGGTCTTCATCATTAAGTTCGGAAAGTGTAACGGCAGCATTTTCAAGAGAAAACTTTTTTCCGGTCTGTACATCATCGGCAAACATATGATGATCACATTTGGTGATGCAGTCTGGGAGATCATTAATGAAAATAGAAAAAAGAATAGGCCCAAGGATAGATCCTTGTGGAACTCCAGACGCAACATCCATAAACGATGAGGTATTATTGCGTACACGAACGCATTGTTTGCGACCAGTAAGGTAACATGTAAACCACTTTACAGCAAGAGCATCAAGGCCAATGGCGTGCAGCTTGGCTAACAGAAGAGCATGGTTAACTGTATCGAAGGCTTTAGCAAAATCCAAAAGCACAAGTGAAGTAAATTTAGAGTCATCAATTGCCTTAAGAATATCATCAGAAATTTTAACAAGAGCTGTAGTTGTGCTGTGTCTGAAACGAAAACCAGATTGTTTTGAATTAAGAATATTGCATTCATCAAGGTAGCTTTTGAGCTGATTGGTATTCCAAGAACTTTAGACAAACAAGGCAAAATGCTAATGGGGCGAAGGTTTGTAACATCCTTAGATCTACCATTTTTTAAAATAGGGTTAATAACTGCTAATTTCCAGATATGGGTACACTGCAAGACGTAATAGAGAAATTAATTATGTGGGTAATTGCTGGGACAATAAATGGTAGAAATAACTTAATTATTTTAATATTAATGTTGTCGAAACCATTTGCATTAGTGGTAATGCTGCCAATAATGTCAACGACTTCATTCTCAGTTAAGGTGCCAAGAGTGAATGTTGTATTCGGTTTAATGTTTAGACAAGAAGATATTTGATTATTAAGCAAATTTGGATCGAAGATGGCAGAATTTTGATTTTCAATAAAATATTTGTTAATGGTGTATGGATTGATATCAGTAACCTAACTACTTAAAGCTTTTCCATGAACCTGCAGCTGCCCGAGATGATTCCACAACAATTTACTGTTCTTCTCATTGTTAATCCGGTCATCAAATGTTTTGACCTTAGCGAGTCTAACAGTCTTTTTGACTGTATTCCTTAAAACTTTGTATTTTTCCCAATGAACAGGATTCTTAGTTTTATTAAATAACGATTTTGCTCTATCACGCTTTTTCATGAGAGCTCGAATATCATTGTTAATCCAAGGAGAGGCTGGCTTTTTAGGTTTAAAAGTTACATACGGCACATGAACATCCATCAACTCTGTAATAATATTATTCAAAGTAAAAACTTTGTCATCATTGGTTGGCTTATCATAAATAAAAAACCAAGGAGCATTAGCTGCATCAACTTCAAACTTAGGCCTATGCCTAAGGCCTACGACTTAGGCCTACGCCTGCATCCCCCCCCCCCTCCCCAATTCTTATCATTTCGGTGCTGGAAGGATTTGGCCTACGCCTCCCCCCCTCCCTGTCTCCTTTAGACAAAGTTGAATGGAATAAAATACATTTTAGTCTGTATTTCTGCATTGCCATGTAAAAAAATGAGTTTTGAAGGTGCCGTTTGTCATGCGACACTTTCAATCCCATCCCCTACGTTTTTGTTGTTTTTATTGTCGCACTTTGTCCGTATGCCAATAACTTCCAACAAAAACGTGTAAATCTTGCGATTTCTTGGTTTTGGGGCTAAAAACCGACCTAATGTGGGTACACGTGAAAAATTTTAACCTGCATCCTTGTTGTCACTTACTCGCCCCCCCCCCCTCCTCCGCTTTCACAAGTTGTAAGGGTGGTTTGGTTTGTAAGTAAATGCTGGTGTATTTTTCATCTTTTTAGGCATAACCTTGACATTTACGAGGTCAGTGACTGTTGGTGGAGTCACATTCGCAGGAAAATAAAAGGGCTTGAGCTGTGCAATATTCAGGGGATTGATTTCTCTTCCCGTTGTAATATCGCGTAGCATGTACGTTTTCTCAGATTTTTGGACTGAAATCACGTACGGTCCTGTAAATTTCGGGGCCAGGCATGAAGCTACCCCTCGCGCCGCATTTGACGGGACGTGTGTGCGGCAGACAACATAATCTCCCACCTTTAGGGTTAGAGGTTTATGCCGCCTGTCATAATAGACCTTTTTCTGTGCCCTAGATGTCTTCATAGACTGCTTAGCCAATTTATACATCTCAGAAAAACGCTGCACGATCTCCATTTGAACCTCGGTCTGGTTTTTGGTTTTAGCGGGAGTGGTCTCACCGTTAGTTGAGAGAGCTCAGACCCCCATGGACCAGCCGGGTTTCGTCCGATGTTCAGTTCACTGGGAGTAAACTTACTAGATACGGACACAGAACTTCGCATTGTAAATCCAAATTCCTGCAACTGAAAATTCCTGCAACTGTAAATGCAAATTCTTTTATTATCTTGTTATGTAAGGGGTTGCGTAATGGGTTTTGATTCCCCATGACTTCCACAAACTACGCCATATATTAGCTATGAAACCTTCGTCTGAAAAAAATCTGTCGAAAAAACTCCAACGGAGCATGACTTCTTTCACACATTTGGTCACTTGCTTCGCTTTAGCCGTCCGGAGAGCAAATAGTTCTGGCCAGGAACTAAATTCGTCTAGGACTACGAGTATCCAGCGCATTCCTCTTCGGGTTGTCACTAAGGGCCCGACAAGATCAACTGACACTCTTTTCCAAGGGGCATTGGGAGGATCCATTATGGTCAGGAGTCCAGCAGGTTTTGAAGTTTCAGTTTTGCAAGTCTGACACTTCTCACAGCTACGTACGAACTCTACAATGTCCTTCCTCATGCCAATCCACCCCACCAATTCCTGCATCCTTTTCAGAGTGTTGTATACTCAAAAATGGCCTCCCAGTGGTGAGCTGTGAACTGCAG
>JAHWFP010047238.1:59202-107069 GCA_023313725.1 Lithobius niger | reverse complement strand
AATACCAGGTATGATATGGCACATATCCTGAGTTTGGAATGGAAACGGTGAATCATTACGAGGTATTTAAGAACTGTTTACCCCAAACCTGGGGGGGGGGGGCTGTAACTAAAGACTGGTGCATTTCCGGACCCATGTTTATAGGACTTTTTCTTCTTATCTTTGATCACACAGCGGACCATCAAAATATTTGACACCAATTTCCGAACACCCTGTATATAATGCGCTTAGGTTGGGCAAGCAAATTCATCATCATCGTGCCCTATACTGAAAAAGGGCGAGCGACCGACAATGTCAAACAAACGGGCGTGGCCAAATTCATCATCATGCACTACAATGAAAGAGGGCGAGTGACCGACAATGTAAAACAAACGGGCGTGGCCTAATTCATCATCATGCACTATAATGAAAGAGGGCGAGTGACCGACAATGTCAAACAAACGAGTGTGGCCTGTAACAATCAGTAACAATCGAAATATTGTTTTAATAATGCTACCTCTTAGAGCCGACTTACATACTTAGCCGACTTGATGATTTTGCAAGTGCACCCTAGTGAGTAACGGCCTCCATTGAAAAAAGACATTTACTTCCCTAAGAAAACAAACAGCAGGGGTTCAAAGGGAGGGTGAGCAGGGATGGGGGGACATTCACATCACACAATGGGGAATTCGGGAGGGAGGGGGAAAGAGGTTACCAGGGGAGGGGCGGATGGGGGGAAATCTGGCCAGACAATGGGAGAATGCGGGCGGGAGCGGGGGGGGGGGGGGATGCATGGGTAGTCATAGGAGGAGACTGGGTTGGGTTCAACTGTTTTCATTTCATGCTCCCCACTAAAGTATTCAGCTCAGGTATGCAAGAACTGGCTAGACCGGCGTATGTTATTGTGGAGGTATAGCTACTTATATATAAAAAAAATCCATGTCAAGTCTTCCAATTGGCGAGTGGAGGCTACTGTTACACAAATGTGTCACCAAATAACCCAACCATATGACTCTTTACATCTCTTTGTTTTTTGTTTCCAGTGTGGTACGTCACGGTAACCTAAGGAAAAACTACTGTAAGTGAACGCATGTTCGTTTATGGATTTTTTCTACGTTTGAATTCAGTCTGCTGTTCAATAGGTTTTACAGTTGTTAGGTTTTTGTAAGAATGGATTTTTATTTTATTACGCCCTTACCAAAACAGGTCAAAGTAGAAAGAAAGGATGAAAAACTTCACATTTTCTATGAAGAGAAGTGAAACTGTATATTCATACACAGTTAGTGTATTAAGATGCACTAACTGTGGTAGTTTCGAAACTCACTTAGCTTAAAGTACATACTTAAGTGCCAATTCAGTAGTCTGAGAATCTCCGTAGAACTGGCAAGCCCTTAAGGTTAAGTATATTCCAAGTGTGCTGTGGAATACCCTTAAGTAGCAAGTTGTAGTGCAGTGAAGCTCTGAGGGAGACCCAGGATGAGCAATTTCTCAGAGATCGTCGAGGCGGAATTGGTTCTCGTATAGAAACACAATATCCTGATAACATTTCAGGCGTTGTTGCAGGATGTTGAAATAATTTTCCTCAATGGCATAGCACTATCACTGGAAAGATAAATCCTGCGTAGAAATTTGATTCCAACAATGCAGCAATTAGTAATTGCAGCAAGTTACTTTGCTACAGGAAGCATCCAGCAAATTGTAGGTGACTCTGTGGGGTTATCCCAGAAAACCATTTCACGTTGCGTAGCAAGGGTCGCCAGGATCACTGCTGCTTTATGGGAATGGCACGTTCAATTCCCGTGGGTAACAAGCTCACAACAGTGCAATACAGATTCTATAACAAAGTAAGAGAAGCCATATACGGATCACAATTTCCAGATGACGTAAGTGTCGGACACTACACATACATTGATATCCATGCCGTTGGTGCACTGAACAGACGTTACGGGTATTTCGTAACAGGAAGGTGACGTTGCATGGGAATGTACAACGAATATGGACTGCAGATCTCTTTTCACATGTTGAAGACCGTTATTATCGGTCAGCCCAAGATAGTTGTATATTTTCATACAGTAACGTCTGCATGCAGCACAAAGCCAGGCAATTACAAGGTTGCTACCATACTACAGTGGCTGTCAAATCAACGTGGTTGCCCGAATCTTGTGCCTTCTTTGGGAGCTCTGATAAACCCTGAGTAGTGGTCTCAGCGGTGTAGAGTATTTTTGCATCGGCCTCGTTGTCATATAGACATTGTTTAGTGGCAGGATCTCGTCACTGCATAAACCAACCGCCTTTTCTGTGATGAGGTCACATTCGTTTCCTCATCTGCCATCATCTGTGTTTAGAACTTTTCCTCTACTTTTTCCCGTTGTATTAAATGCTTTTGCAACAATGTTCTCCCACATTTGTTTAGCTATCCTTCGTCATTTTGGTGGTGTTGGAAATGTGGTCACGCTGACCATTTGGAAGAAAAGGCTTTGTGCTTCAATGACGACGGAATTGGTACTTGTATAAGTGATTAGTTGACACTCAGCTCTGGCGTTCTAGACTAGTCTACGTAACTTGAGTAATTACTTCATTTGCGAGCAAAGTATATACTTAAGTACATACTTTCTCAGGTGCCAGGTGAAGTTTAAGAGAGTGTTCTAGACTACGAGTGTAAAACCCCTCGTTGCGTCTGGGGATTGCATCAGTATGACTGGAACGACAGGCGAATTTACTTCCGCCAGATGAGTTCACAATGCTCTTCCTTGCAATCCCGAGTGTTATGACGGATGTCCGTTTACATAACATACGTCTTTTTTTTCCAGATTGGTCACTAAGCGAAGTTAAAATTAGGAATGATTTAAAATCACTTCGCTTCCCAACAATAAATCCCAGCATTGCAGTACAGAATGTCAAAGTAAAAGCAGCTTTTGGGTGTAACAGCAACATCAATCTCAATCTGTGCTTGTATTTATTTTGTTTGTGTTTCACCAAGGGCGTACTGATCCACTTCGCCTCTCTCGCTACACTTTTTTTTTTTTTTGGTGGTGATGTGTTGCCACAGGTGTTAAGATTGTTTGTAAATACAAAGTTCTATGTTTAGCACCAGTTTGCACCGAAAGAAATACAAAAATATTGCCTAAACATTCTAGAAGAAAATATGACAACTTGAATACTAATCTAGACACACGCTAGTGTGTCGCACCAAATTACGCAACAAACATCACAACAATTCAATTGTCGAGGTTGTACACCATCGTAGCGTGACACCATAGCGTCAGTGTCTTATATCTTGAAGCAGACTAGTTGGGAACATTTCAGGTACTTGGATAAAAATAATAATGCAGTACAAAAGCTTAAATTGTGTTGAAAGCGAGAACAATTACCCACCTGACAAAAATTAACCAGATATAAGCTGCTTTCTATGCAAAATCTGACCCTCAATAACGTTGCAAATGCTTTACTACTAGCTAGGTAGCAAGCTAATTCGCTCATCCCCATGTTAATGTCCATAGGGAGATTATTCATCGATTCGAGGTAACGGGAAGGCTTCTAGCTATGAAATTGAACAAATGGCTGCAGTACGATACGAACTGCGTACCTTTAATGGTTTGGAGCCTAGGGGTGTAACGGGGATGGCGTGGAAGGGCGCGTAAATACGAAAATATTGTTATAACCATTGTTAGTATTGTCGGCATCATCTCTCATTGGACGCCCGAAGTTCGGACAATGGCAACGTGTATACTGACGTGCGTGTCTAGACACACACTAGAGTATCACGATAAATCTAAACAACGTTGCCAAAAAAATTGTATTCACGTCCAATTTACGAAAAATAAATAAACTGTAAAAACAAAGCAAAAGAAACAAAGCCAAAAACTACTAAATAGACCACCAAGTTGAGGGTGGTTCGGCCCTTCAAAGGAGTCATATCAGCACACCTAAACAAAATCAAATAAAACAAATTACATCAAAATTAAAACCAAACCAAAAACCTGTAAAGAGGTGACTAAGTTGGGAATGTGGCAAAAGGTTGTAGCAAAGTGTTCAAAACCAATTTCTTGTTGACGTGGCACGGTAGTGGAGTTGAGTCTAATACACAATTTTAAAAAAAGGAGTGATATCATATTCAAAACCAAAACTGGTAAAAAGAAGTTCCGAATGGTTCGGTCCTTCAAAGGAATGATATCAAAACAGCAAAATATTCGCCAACTAAATCGCACCGAATAATACTGTGGACGTTAAATGAAAACTTAAACATTGCTACCGAAAGTAGCAATGTTCTAGTTTTCATTTAACCTTCGAACTATTAAGCGGTGCGATTAACTTGGCTAATGTTTTGGTGTGTTGATATCACTCCTTTGAAGGGCCGAACCATTCGGAACTTGGTGTTCTTTTCACCAGTTTTGGTTTTTGATATGATTACATTATACTCCTGAACTAATACGACACTTCACTGTTTCAGTCTAAGGATTTTTCTTTTAGAATTTAAATGCAAACTCTTGATAAAAACGCTAACCGTTTCACTTATCTCCTAGCAACGACGAAGATTTGCACAACTATGAATGCCATGTGGTAAGAGGATCCTTGAAACCCAACTTTTAGGACTTTCCGAATACTGAACACATCTCTGTGACCATAGCTTATCAAAGTTGTCCCTAAATGCGTGATTAATTTCCGGATCCCTCAGTGTGATGTCACTGCTAATTCATCAGACTCATCGGTACACCGACTAAAGATCGTGAACCTGCAGTTTTTCTTCGCAAGGATTATTTATGTAAACATAATTTAGAAATGGTGGAGATGGTCTGGATAAGAATGTCCTTGACAATGCAGGCATCGTGGTGATTCTCAAGCATGCACTGAGGTGTTGATTCCATTCCAGTAAACCTGCAGCGTGAGGTCAATTCTTATGGAAGCGGCATAATCCGGTCAGATCGGCCACTGATCTATCCAATGATTGGTTTAGGAAAGTGCTCACCGGTTTGCCCGATTTGTAATTTGTCAGAATTTCTTATTCTTGCTGAAATCTTTGAATGCTAAGGTTACAATGACGTAGTGTATTCGAAGTTCAAATCGGAATTTCGTAGAGCCTCATTTGCAAAGCTTGTTGTGCCAACCTGGAACTCACTTTTGGACTTGGCCATCACGAGCATCTCTGTGGCTCGTTTTAGACAACACTTAACTTGAAAATGCTTTGAAACCTCGTAAAAAGACCCGAGTATCTTTCCCCGACTCTGTGAGAAAACACTTTGCTGTTCTGGTGCCTTACTTCTGTTTGAGACCACGATTCCTTAGCATAGGGTTGGTGTAAGTGGGCCTATAGGCCCCTTCCTCCTACTAACCACCTAATGGTGGTTTAACATTACTTAAACTTATTATGCTTATAACATAATCCTTAACATGTTTAGATAGCCTAAAAATGAATCGAATCAGAGATCCCCGGTTGCAAGAACGTAAATAAGCTGTAATGCTACAGCAAGAAGCTTTTAATTTCTTCTAGCTCAATTACTGAGGTTTACTTCTGCACATTTGCAACTGATTGGGTTCGACTTAAAATAGTAGCGTGCCGGTGTAATTAAATGAAAAAAAAATTGCATTTTCATCACCTGACTGCTAAAGACTTCACCAAGACTATGGTACAAAGATCCGGTAAGTTGCCTCCAGTTATTTCAACCATAAATATATAGGAGCATTTCCATACCGAAAATGGATCTGAATGAGGAAAGTCATCTTTGTCCGTTAAGGTTATGTATATTCTTGTCGTAACGTCCAATACAAAGGCACACATTTCTAATCATTAGACATTATGCAACCTAATGATTAGAAATTTGCGCATTCATTTCAGATGTTATGATAGAGGACGTATAGCACCTTAATGCATAAAGCTAATATGCTCATTCAGATCAATTTTCGACTTGGAACTATGCCTACACTTTTTGTGGTTGAAAGAACTGGAAAGAAATTGCCACATTTTTTTACCATAACATAATGGAAACTTTTAACAGTATATTAACTAAAAGAAACTCTCATTGCATACTTAGATGCCTGATGAAATTCGATCTAGATTTGTAAGAAATTCATTTTTTTGGTTTGATACTTGTTAGCTAGCATCGCTTTACGTAGACAATAAAGCAAACCAAAGTCAGATTTACGACGAAATTTTCCCTAGAGCATAGAGCGCAAACCCTGACACGCTTAGAAGCGATCAACTAACCTACAATTCTATCCGTTCCACTTATGTTCAGTTTGTTCCTGCAGTCACCAACTGTCCTACACCTACACTACCTACCCTTCGATATTTTATAATGACAGTTTTCCAGTTTTAAGTAGCATATTCTTTTAATACACGAAATATCACAATAAAACATCCCTGCCGGACAAGCAACGGTCATCGACACAATCAGAATGAACACACTTTTCCCATGATCTGTTACACGGCTTATAGCAATGCAATGACATACTTTCATCACGAAATAGGATGAAGCCACTTAACTTCTTGCTGCCATGACAGCTCCATAATTTGATGATGTTCTTGGGACCACCATCAGGTATTTCATTCATTTCCCAGGTTTGGGAGATTGGATCAAATATTTCGAAAATATATTTAGATTTCGTAAGTATGTACAGCTTGGCATCCCATACTACACCTAGAGCTGAAGTGTTTTCTAATGATTTAACAGTGGTCCACTGATCTTGCAGTAACTCATACTGTTGCACTGATAACTGTGTAATCGCAAATAAATAGTTACCTGTAGAAACAACTGTGGGATGGAAACTGTTTATCCTTAGGGGACTCAATTCTTCAGTCTGTCTTGTTTCTGGATTATATTTTTGAACTACATGGGATGGTTCATAGAAACTACAGTTTTTGCACCCACCCAGTATGTAGATTTCGTCTTTCAAAATGGCAGCTCCAGGTCCACAGACAGCGTGGATTAAAAATCCAGAATCAGTGATCGCGTTCTGAGCTGGATTGTACTGATAGACAATTGGAACAAGTTCTTCCCCAGATGCTGCTAGTCCAGTTATGTAAATATTATTCTTATGTGGAATAAAAGCCATTGCCTCATCCAGGATGATCGGTACTTTGTTTGTAGTTGTCCACGTTTCATCTTGAATATTGTAAGTGGTAACGATATCGAAGTCTTCACATTTGCGAAAGCACACCAAGTTATTTCCAGCTAAAACAGTAGTTTCACTTTGTAGCAGACGAATTGAGCACATTGGAATCAATAAATTGAACAAGTCTTGATTTTTCTTTACAACCTCCGATTGCAACATTGATCCCAGTACGGAATTTGATGCCTCTTGCAGATCAATCAATGATACGAGTTTCAGAAGTTCGAAACTCCGAACAAAACTATCTTCTTGTGCCCAAGCGATAAGGTTCAGCAACAAGCAATCGCTAGTTGCTTTTAGTTCGGAGTGTTGCAGCAACTGCTGAAGTTGAACCGTTGTTAGGAGGAGAAAATCAGGAGCTTGACAAATTCTAGCAAACTTCTGCGCAAGAAACCGAATGATTTTATCAACATATTTCATTTCCTTGTAGGAATACCCAATCATTAACAGTTCGAAAAAATAATTTTCTGTAAGCATGCATTCTAAGGCACTCCAACAGTGCTTGTAAAGACTGGGCACACCGAGAAAATTAGCTGCAGAGAGAACAGATTTGATCAGTTCAAAATCGTCAACTGCGTAGATTTTTTCGAGGGACCCAGTTTTCATGAAATCGAGTACAACAGCCAGCGCCTCTGGCTTTACCTCGTCTAACTGAATTCGTCCATTTTCTAATTTAACCATTTCGCCTGCACTAAAGAGTGACTGGAAGTACGTACTACCCTTTTGAAGTAATGACTGTTCTACGGGAAATTCCTTCTGGCCACATCTAAGCCTAATGTCAGGATTCAAGTTATTGGATCCTCCTCCAGGAATGGGCTCACTATGAGAATCTCGGTGTTTCTTGTGGACTTTGTCAGCCATCGTCATAGTTCTAAATTGGAAAACATAAAGAAGATAATGCATTAGATAAATATATTTTTTTTAGATCTACATCATCGGAAAGAAACTAATGATTGGAAACTGGATTGGCTCAGTTTTGAACATCGTTGTTTAGTTTCAGAAAGAAGGGGAAGACTGGTAGTTCTGGAAAAAACTTTACCAGCGTGGGATACGAAAAACATTTCGAACTCAAACATCGATTCAGTTTGTGGACTGAATCTGTGGGTTCATAAGCAGAAAACAAAATTGATTTGAAGCAAGTAGACATCGGTGGGAAAAAACGATCTCGAAAGAAATGCTTTCTTCTTTGTAATTTCTCGTGGTTTTGGAAATAAAACTTTTACGTTAATTTTTTTTCGGTCATTATGTAGAATAGCTCGCCAATTCAGCAACATGAACGTTATTCCACGGTAAAACTTGTACCCTGCATTGTAAAATTGGGTCAAGGGAAATAACCTAACCTATAATATCGGCAACAACACTACAAACAAAAGCCCCGACACTGCATATTACTGCATCTGCTTTTACGTCGATTTTACACACGTAGTTTGATAATGAACTATTCTGTATACCATACGTACAGATTTTGTTTTTCGTAGATTGCTCAAACCCTTTGCTGTTTTAGCCAATCAGAGATTTTCTGTTATGGATGGTGTGGACGCTGTAAGGCTCACAAGCACCGCAGAACCTACTCATACTCTGTAATGCTGCATTTTACAAGCAAAGGATATGAGGAATCTGCGTAAAACAAAGTCTGTAAGTACGGTATACAGAATCGTTCATTATACTACTACGTGTGTAAAATAGACATAAATTCAGTTGCCGTAATTTGCAGTGTAGTGGCTTTTTTTTACTGGCTTTTGTTTGTAGTGTTATTGGCGATATTATAGGTTAGGTTAAGTCATTTCCTTTGACCCGAATTTCACAATGCTGGAAACAAATTTTATCCTAACTGCTCGTAAAAATTTACCCTGTTCCTAAAATCTTGCTCTTAAAATGCAGCATGCAGTAAATGCAGCAATGTAGTAAATTTTACCGCGCTCGTAAAGTTTTGCTCGTAAAATGCAGCATGCGGTAAAATTCATTCCCTGCATTGTGACATAGGGGTCAAGGAAAATAATCTAACCTTACCTATGATATCGCCAACAACACTACAAAACAAAAGCCACTAGAAAAAAACCCACTACACTGCATATTACGGCATCTGCTTTTACACACGTAGTTGTGCAATAAACTATTCTGTACACCACACGTACACATTTTGTTTTACGCAGATTGCTCAAACCCTTTGCTACTTGAGCCAATCGGAGAATTTGTGTTAGGGATGGTGTGGACGCTGTAAGCCTCACAAGCAACGCACAACCTACTCATACTCTGTACTGCTGCGATGACATTCGTAGTAAAGAGTCTGTCCAGTGCTAAAGGCATTCCCGTGCTAGTTTTGAGTTGTTCTGTGCTGGAAGAGTTCGTCGAGCTGCTTGAGTAACCATGATAAACAACCACTCCCCATATCCACCTAGCTTGAAATTGTGTACACATTACACAATGTAATGGCTGCAGAATTCATAACGAACGACTTAAACACAGTACGTGTTTTTTTTTTTTGCAGGAATATTAGTGGACGGTTGGTCACGTCAATCTTTTTGTTCAATGATATTCTAACTATAGGTAGCGCATTAACCTACGATAGAGATACGTCAACACCTCCAAACAATTACAACGCTACTAAGGCCATTTTTACGTACCTTTACGAATGTACATGCACAGCGATTTCAAAGACGGTCTATACAAATTAAACCATTATGCATTTACTTTGAACTTAATAAAAAAAATCGTCTTGTTTATGACAAGTTCATAATTATTAAGATGCCAGGAGAGAGTTCTATGGAAGCAAATTGTTGGCTGCTACACTATCATAGTATTGTGTAACGTGCAGTAATATTGTTCAGGTAATCATAATTGTGCTGGCCGTCAGTCAGACCCTGTTTGAAAATTTTTTTTCTTAACGGCAAAGCCGCTTTTCGTTCAATTAATTTGTTGCCTTTTTTCTCTTTTTTTTTTCTTTCTCAGGGTCAAGTGTAGCACGTGTATGTCCATTCGCTACCCAATTTTCTTTGCAAAAAAGGAGCATTAGAATTACATCAAGGACCACGCTAGTGATCCGTCCGCCAAGTTCATGTCAGAACTCATAGCCAGAAAGGCATTACGTCAATCAGGAATTCTTGCTTTAATCAATCCGTGATTGTTACTTTGGCGGCCAATGGCTATACATGAATTCGACAAGCGGTTAAAACGACATAAATCCTTCCGGTATGTCGTGCGCCCCGTTGAGAATAGCGTTTGCAACATTTACACAGGTTAGAGTTAATGTCGCAAAATCATCTCGCACGAAAGGAAAAAGAAGAAAATGTCTGTGTTGGTAATGTTTGCATGCGTTTGCGTTTGTGTTTCCTAAGTCGTACAGGAAAGCCAACAGGGATGCATGTACCTTTAAATAAATGTGTGGCAAAGCAGCCTAGAATCAAAAGTTGATTTGTCTTGATTTTCTTTTGCTAGAATTAGTTGAAATAGGCAGTCTTTGTGCCCTAGCAGCTCACAGTAAAATGTGTCAGATTGCTTCTAGGTTAAAAATAAGAGTGTAAACATTGTTGATTTTCTGTTTTTTAGTAACGGAAGCGAGTACTGATAAAATTTTGTGCCGCTTAGATAAAATAGTTTATGCGACTGATGTAGCTGACATTTGGCAGTCAGTTCACATTTGAATAGGTATAGTGTCTTTCATGGTTTGACTATTGGAGAGGCTCTAACAGCAAATATTGCAGTCATTCGTAATGCTATTTTTTAAACATTGGGAACACGCCACATGTGATCCAAAAATTCTCACCCCCCTCTCCTGCCCCACGTGGTTAGTAACATTGTTAAAACCAAACAATTGATGCGACCTTATTGGTCGTGTTTACGGTGTAGTATTTTAATTGCAATTATAACATATTTACCTGCCAATATTACATTGGTAAACCCAATAGAAAAACGAATTAACTAAACAAAACACGGCTTCACGGTTCAGAAAAAAGCACTAGAGCTCGTTTCCCATGGAAGCCCACGTGTGACTGCTCCTGACTCATCAGAACAGTTTTCTTCGAGGTCGCAGTCCTTGGACTTTTCGAAAGTGAGTGCAGTCAAGCAGCAGCAGTTGAACGGTGATGTTGAGTAATCTGGTGGCATCATCTTTTGGCTGTTGGGACGGGCGTGGGATCAAGAGTAAGTGGCTGATGTGAGATTGCTTTATGGTAAGGTGGACATTTTGGGAGTGGCGAAACCAAGGTCTGGGACAATGAGTGAAGCTGTGGTGATTGGACTTCGATCTGATGTAAAGGAGGGGCAATGGAGGTATGGTTCTTCTGGTGAAGTCAGGTGTGATGCATCTCTCTCTCTCCCTAAGAAATCTTGCACGTATTTACAATATGGCATTGGAGTTTGGAATGGCTGTGGTTGGGTGTTAGTCATTTGTGCCTACTCTTCATTGAATATTTCGTCTGGTGACTGGTGCGCCTAGTTGGGCTCAATTCCTGAGCAAAATGGGAAGTGTTTCCTCACTTCCCCATTTTGCTCAGGAATTGAGCCCAACTAGGCGTACCAGTCACCAGACGAAATATTCAATAGAAATTGTCTTGGGTCGTCAACGTGCACCATCAATCGTGGAGCCTCAATGCAGGTGTGAACAAAAAGGTCGTATAATCGCTGATTCGGTCTAGACTTTGTATTTATGAATGATGATACGCATTCTTTTGCTCGTTTGTTCAAGCGTAATTTTCAAAATCGGTTCTGGACTTGGTCATCTGCTCACTCTCACTGTCATACAGGATCGGTGAACGACGATCGGTCCGACGACTTATACAGAAGTGACCACTTCCTCAGTTTGCTAACTCCAAGTCATGCTTGGCAAGCTTTTCCTTGTGGTGCCAGTGGCGATAGTTATCGTTCTCGCCTGGCCTCTCTTTGTGAATTACTGTGGGGGCAAACGGAATCCAAGGACATCTCTTTGGTTTATACAGACATGACGGGAAAGCTTAAGCACAGTGGCAGTGTTAGCATCTGGTAATGGTGCAGGCTAAGTGGACTCTGTGTAGCGCTAAGAGTAATGTCTGCAGGCGTCAATGTTAGAAACTAACTAGGCTGACATCGGCACCTAATGCTTGGACTAATTTCCTCAGTCCCTGTGCATTGGGTGGTCTCTTGGCTGAGGGACGATGATAGTGTGACTGTTTTGAGTGGGTCAGTGTTAGTATATGCAATACAAGGCCTTTTCGAAAGAGTCAATGAGAGCCTAGTTTTGGGACCACCGCAGAAATATGTAGTTCAGGAGTATTGAATTGATCCGTCATTTTGTCTGGAAGAATTGAAAGCAGTCCTTAGTAGATGTGGTAATAGTGCCCCTGGATTGGATCGCATTCGTTACAGTTTTTAAACTGATGATGGCAGTTTGTGTGTCAGGCTTCCAGTGAGGTGCATCGTGGTCTTTTGAAGGTTTTCAATCTGGTATGGAGTCTTGGTGTTGTGCTTTGAGGCTGGAAGATTACAGTTCTCATGCAGGCTGAAACAGGTTTTGTGTGGGGAGTTATAGACTCATTGCTCTCCTGTCCTGTGTTTGTAAGCTTTTTGAAAGAATGCTGGAAAACAGTCTGCCTTGGTTTTTGGAGAGTGGGTCCTGTCTGCACACTGCAGAGTTGGAATTTACCAAAAATCCAACTCTGCAGTGTGCAGACAGGACCCCCAGGAGTGCAATCAATGCAGGCACCTTACATGAATCCGTGATGCGTGAAGCGTGGGTAGTTGATTTTTTCGTTTCAGTTGTTTTTCTGGACTTTATGGTGCTGCCTACAATATTGTGGATCTTCGTTTTTGTGGCCATCGCTTGCAACCTGTGTAGTGAGCAAGAAAGAAGTGCATGTTTTCCTATCTCCAGTCACTTGTTCTTGACCGTGTCTTCTTAACTAGGATAGGTGGTTTTTATTCATTGTCCACATCTACGAGCTGAGTCCTCTCTTGTTTGCAGTGTTTTTAAATGATCTAATTAAACTCTTTGCCCTGCACAACAATATTGCGGTCTCTGCAGATGACATTGCAATTTGGCTGGTTGGGGATGATGTGTCTACTCTAGTGGAGGTCATGCAGGCGGCTGATCTTTGTGTTGAGGATTGGTTACAGGTGAGAGGTGGTGTTGTCTCCAGAGAAGTCGAAAGTTGTTCTGTTTATGTTGCTTTGCTGTTGCCCAAAAAAACGGGCACTCCACAAAGAAATGTGCCACATCATCCTCCGGCACACCACAGTAGCCCTCGGACAATTTAGAAATACTGGTTCAGTATGACATTACCTGTTCGCAGCCTAGACAAGAGGACTGCAGCTACTCGTTGTAAAGAGTCTAGCTAACCGATATGGGCACTGAACAAAGAGTGGCCTCTGGTCTCGCTAAACCATTTTTCTTAAATTGACTTCAGGAAAGCTCCACTGACAGCGACCAAATCCCTTCTACTAACAATCAAGCTTACCACTGGAGCGCATAGGGTGAGGCATTACAGTGGGTCTTCAACTTTGTTTTCATCAGTACCCGAGTGACCAGGAACCAACCGCACTCTGATGCCCACACTATAAATACCAGTTCCCAGAAACTTCAACCCTATTTCCAGGTCTAGGGGATGAGACATCTTCAGTCTCTCCAGTTTACCTCGTAGAAATCGGATGGTTGTCTGTAAGGCTGGTTGTCTACCCCAAGGCTACGTGTTCCAAAGCCACGGAGATTGCTCCCAACTCTGTCACCATCACACCGGGGACTGACATAAGCCAATGTGAATAGCTCAACCTAAAGGCAGGGATCCATTCATCTCAAACGGGGATTTCCAAATATGGAAAATTCCGATTTGACAACCGTAGGCTTAGACACACACAATCAACCTCTATCGTGTCAACTGTTCTAGAAAAAAACGCAAAGGTTCAACACGGGCAATCACATTTCCTACTGAAAAGTAGTACATACATAGAAGATTCTCAGAACAGCCCAACACCTGCTCCGGGCACCCCAAGAAAGCCCAGTTTCATCTGTTATGGTGAGGTAACTGGCTAATATTCGTCCACCCAATTTTCTTTTCATCGACTTGAGTTGCAGAGCTCAATATGTAATTCCGACAAGGAAGTGGCACAGATGCAGCCAATGATCATACGTAGGTAACCATTAGCTGCCACTTGCACTGACTGTACCCTTTTAGGTAATATAGTACACAGAAATGGCAAGTGATAGCCCACCCGAGACCGAAAGTAGACTAGGAAAACCTGCGCCAGCAATGCATGCATGAAGCCCCAGACAAGATACAACCAAAGTGACAGCTCGTGAGTATCTGCCATCTGTTCACTTCTAACCTGAAGAGAAATGAAACTGCAAAAAGAAGGTCAATAAACAAACAAAGACCCATTGTATAGCATACGAGAATTGCAGTGAGGACCATCAAAACTAGATGGAAAAAATTGTGTTACCATCGAACCGAAAAAAAATCGTGTGTTATCATATGGTGGGGCATCAAACCCGGGTGGAACATATTGAGTGCTCTAACCGATGAGGTAATACAAAAACTCTCCAAATCACTACAAACTGGACTTATGGTTGGTGGTCAGCGTTAAGGGTTTCTCTGGCATCTGGACTTGTGACTAACGTTAAAGATTATAAGGCCAATTTGCAGTAATCTGTTAAGTGTCATAGCGCAACAATTAGAGATACCAGCACATTATGAGAAGACTCAGTTTCGATTCCCAACCACATGAATTTTTTTCTCGTCTAGATGACTGCACAGCACTTCCTGGATGTTACGACAGGTGTTTGTTTAATTTAAGACAGTCTTATGATTTTGGCATTTGTAACGTGTGCACGAAATGAAGGAGATGACTGCTTTGGGTCTTTAAAGTTATTTTTATTATATTTCGGAATGCAGCTGTTGTTGCCAGATGGTGAGCAAGGAAATAATTTCATTCTTTTCCTTGCCAGCTGTTTTTAATGAACTTAAGTTAGCAGAAAATTGCAGCAAAATGATACTCGATTATACGCACATAATAGCTTCTAAACGGTCTTGCACAATTTAAAAAAGCCATTTACCTGAATGATGAAAAAGTTTAATATTGTTTATTTGTGCGACTAGATGGCGTACTGTGATCAAAGAAATGTGCACAAACTACTTACTATTTTTAGTGATGTGCGATGAAAAACTAAGAAGCTTATTTATCCTGTCTGTCTGTCTGTCTCTCTCTGTCGCTACGATAACTTTTGAACTGATCGAGTGATCGTCCCTCCTTTCAAATTTTTTAGATGCATTCCATGCCGTATCTGTAGTTTTGACATTGCAAATCAGTAACTCTGGGCAAGAGGTTTTGGATTTTTTCAGTGAAATTAATTTGAAGCACGTAAAACTTAACCATGTAAAAGCACGTTTGTCACGTATTCCAGTTAATGGTTGAAGACCATTGAAGCATAATCCAGCATAATGAGATCCTTGATAATTTATGGAATAAAAAGTTTGAAATTAGCTACCTAGACTAACTGCCAACTGTTCCTTTTCATTTACATGAAAACTATGCTTCATATTGCATCAAGTTTAAATAGATGATATTTAACAGAATATTCGAAATATGAGCAGTTCCATCAGAAACCATTATTACGAACTAGTTTGTGTGGTTCAAAAAGAAACTGAAGAGGGCAGGTAATATTTATTTTTTAGGGCGAGCTTCCTCGCATATAATAAACACCACTAACCCAATTTTCAAGTTGTTGTTTCCCTAATGTCATCCAAGTGAAAGTTACACAAAAATCGTAAAAAAAATAGCAGACTTAACCTAAAGACATTGACCACATACTCATTAATTCATTAATACTTTTCGAACCAATTAATTTTCCCTCCATATAAATGGTTCGGTAGTAAGTTTATTCGGTATCTCCTTCAACTCCGGACCTAAGCCCAGAACAAGTGCATATACGGGGTGTCCCAAAAGTCCAGGGGTCACCCAGGTGATATACCGGGTGTTCATGCGATATACCGGGGATTTTTATCTTTGTTCATCATAAGAAACGGTGATGGTATACCATCAGCATGAACAAAGATAAAAATCCACAGTATATCAGCATGTACACCCAGTATATCACTTGGATATATCACCTGGGTGACCCATGACTTTTGGGGCAACCAGTATAAAGCATTGGTACATTTGGATTTCACGTGCTCTTCGTAGGGGACATCAAGTCCGTAGACGTAGCTTCGCATAATTTGTCAGCGGCTAAAGCCAGTATGAACACTTTGGAACGCGAAATGCTCAGTGTTATCTTTGGTCTAAGAAAGTGGCGCCACCTCGTAGAAAGATGTGGCATCGTTTGCGTCACTGATCCCTCCTCTAAACTTTACTGGATGTCAAAAACCATGCGAGTTGGTGCATCACTTCGCAGCTAGTATTTGTCATCATTAAATGGAAAGCTGGTATTTCAGCCAAGCCAATTGGATTTCACGGCCGATTCTTTATCTCGCATGTATGAAAATGATGCCATGGCTGACAAGGTCCGAATAAATTGGTCTCGCATTTCTCGCATTGCTCTTGTTCCGAGGGAACCTAGATGAAGTTTGATTTTCATCGTCCATCTCTTTTCGTTTTTTTTTAATCGTTTGTTAGTCAAGATAGTTTATTTTTTCAAGGTAGGTTTTCACCGGTCTGGTAGAGGTGCCCTACAATAGAGTTAAGGAATATTGAAATTAGCCAACCGCGAAAATTATACACGAGAAATAACGTATTCAGTAAGCCGTTATGCACTTACGTTTCGTCGGAGTGGCATGACCAAGATTCGAACCGGCTACCCAGTTCACCCCCAAATCACTTGCATAGCGCCTTAATCGCTATGGCCACATCCTCCACTGGCATAAAGATAACTCACTGAACCCGTTATTAAGGTCACAACCGTGACCAGGACTCCATTCGACCGAAATTTGCTCGGCCACAGGCAATAGAGAAGGAAGACAAATCATACACTCACAAGGCTCAATTAAGGAAAAAAAAAATTTTTTTTCCTACAATAGAGTTGTCTGACACAAATTCCTTAGATTTGTGTCCATTTTTCTAAAAAAAAAAAAAAAGGTTGGCACACTTAACAATGGCCTAGACACTACGGGCAAGGAATTCTGTGCCCTGTATGATTACCCACATCAATGGTATCCATTTTTTTGTCACTCTCCCAACATTTTTATAAATCATCAGTTATAAATAAATCATTCAGTTATGTCGGCGTCCAATTTTGAGGCCTTAAGGCCTAAAAATTATAGACTTAGCGCCCTATGGTTTAAAACTAAAAGATTAAAGCGAAAACCAAGACCATTTCATTTTGGTTCTCGACAACGATTGAATATATCTAATTGAACAGCAGCCCGAAGCTACCACGACAATGCCGGCCGGCCGTGCCAATAAAAAATGTGATTGCTGTCCTCAAAATGTAACGAAAGCCAACAAAAAAAAAAGAAAATGGACCGGAAAACTAGATTGGTGTTTCCATCTCATAATTACTAAGAAAAACAAATGGATTTCTTCAATTTGGACCAAAAACAGCTGATATATACTCCAAAACAAAACTTGTTAAGGATTCCCGCCAAGCTGTTCGGCCGTGTGAAGTCCTGATATCAAACGTCACGCTCTTTCGCCAAGCTAATCCCACCGAGTAGCAGTTCGAAGGTTAAATGAACTATATGAAAATTGCTTACTGCGCAATTTTCAATTATTTCATTTAACGTTTGAAGTCTTAAGTCGGTGGGATTAGCTTGGCGAAAGAGCTTGGTGTTTGATATCACGACTTCGCACGGCCGAAAAGCTTGTCAGGAATCCTTATCTGATATCTACCTCAAAACAAAACTTGTTAAGAATTCCCGCCAAGCTTTTCGGCCGTGTGAAGTCGTGATAGCAAATGCCAAGATGTTTCGCCAAGCTAATCGCACCGACTAATATTTCAAACGTTAAATGAAATAATTGAAAATTGCGCAGTAAGCAATTTTCATATGTTTCATTTAACCTTCGAACTCGGTTGGATTAGCTTGGGGAAAGAGCTTGGCGTTTGGTATTACGACTTCACACAGCCGAAAAGCTTGGCGGGAATCCTTAACAAGTTTTGTTTTGTGATATATCTAGACACACGCCAGTGTGTCGCGCCAAGTTAGGCAACAATCATCACAACAAACGTCACATCAATTCAATTGTCGACGTTGTAAACCATTGAAGCGCGGCGCCATAGCGTCAGTGTCTTATATCTTGAAGCATAGTTGGGCACATTTCAGGTACTTGGGGAAATATAACAATGCGGTACAAAAGCTTAAATTGTGTTGAAATCAAGAGCAATGAACCACCTGACAAAAATTAACTCGTGTAGGAATGCCAGCTAAGCTAAGCCAGAAAGCTATTTTGCTTTCAATGCAAAATCAGACCTTCAATAACGTTGAAAATGTGTAGTAGCTAGCTAATTCTAGTCCGCTCATCCCCATGTTAATGTCCATAGGGTGATTATTCATCGATACCGAGATAACGGAACGGCTTCCAGCTATGAAATTGGACGAATGGCTGCAGTAGGATACGAACTGCGTACCTCTTATGGTTTGGAGCCTAGGGGTGTAACGAGGATGGCGTGGGATAGGCGCGTATGTACGAAACTATTGTTATAACCATTGTTAGTATTGTCGTCATCGTCTGTCATTGAACAGCCAAAGTTCGGACAATGACAACGTGTATACTGACGTGCGTGCCTAGACACACACTAGTGTAGGACGATAAAATCTAAACAATGTTGCCAATGAAATTGTATTCACGTCCAATTCACGAAAAAAAACCAACTCTAAAAACAAAGAAAAATATAAACAAAGCCAAAAACTGGTGAAGAGGCGACCAAGTTGAGAGTGGTCCTTTTAAAAAAAAAGGACTGATATCATATCAAAAACCAAAACTGGTAAAAGGAGCCGCCAATTTTCGAATGGTTCGGCCCTTCAAAGGAGTGATATCAACACACCAAAACGTTCGCCAACTTAATCACACCGAATAATACTTTGGACGTTAAATGAAAACTTGAACATTGCTACCACAAGTAGTAATGTTCTAGTTTTCATTTAACCTTCGAACTATTAAGCGGTGCGATTAACTTGGCGAATGTTTTGGTGTGTTGATATCACTCCTTTGAAGGGCCGAACCATTCGGAACTTGGCGGCTCCTTTTACCAGTTTTGGTTTTTGATATGATATATCATCTACTATTGTAAACTATCAGTCTGATGTTTGGGTATTGAATTCAAATAAGTTTAACCCAACGGTTTAAGCACAGAAAACAATTATAGTTCCCTTTGAAAATAAATATATCCTTCACAAATAAACACAACACTATCATTAACAAACAAAAATTCGTGCAACAAATTGGCCTTCTTCAGAGGGAAATGTTAGCAGTAAGAACACAAGTTTTCTATTTCCAAAACGTCTCCTTAAAAACAGGGAAATTGTAAGGCCACTAACAATAATATCTGTTACTAAAATTACGACAGGATACAATGGTTGAAGGTCTTATTTGTTTTCTTCAAGCAATTTGCCGTGCCTTTATTTTTGTGGCAGTGCTGTTACTATCTTACTAATGATCTTAGTAACAATTCTTGTGTGGAGACTTTATTGGAAAGAAAAACTTGTGGTCTTACATATATCTCCTTTGAAGGAAATTTTCTGTTACTTGTTTAAGTAGTGGGTAGTGGCTATTGTCGTGCTCTCCCCCCACCCCATGGTTTACTAATTAAAAATTAAAACTAGTTTAGTGTTTTTTCCAAAACTCAAGAATTATTTTGCTCAGATAAAAGTGAAAAGATTAAAAAGTATCGAAAGGTTACGTGGAGCAAGTCTGGAGCTAATTGGTTTGGAGCCAATTAAGTTTTTGCCTTTACTAATAAGTAAAAACAGGTGGTGAACTGCAATTAATAGCATATTGTTTTCGCTCTCGATTGTCAATAACAGATGGATGTGTGAGACAAACACATTTTTAGTAAAGTTGGGTGAATCATGAACAAAACGGCAGCCTATTAGTGATCAGCAGTGCCAAGATGAATAAAGGAGCATCTCACCCTGTCTGGTGACTGTATGTCTGGCTGCATTAATGACAACTTTTCGCAGCCATACCACCAAAACTGCAATAATTTACCTGAGTTTTCCAGGGTTTCCAAAGTAACTGAGGTCAATTTCCGGGCTATTTTTAACGTTATTTTAGAAAGAAAATTTTGTTCACATATTTAACAATTTTACTTGTTTACAGGAGTGACAAGAGTGCAAAAGAGTAGCCCAATTTAATGAACTTTCAGGGTTCAACATGGAAGTATAAGGACAACATTTTTTTTTACCGCATTGTATTAAAGGGCAATTACATCCATTCTGACATGCATGTTTGACTTTTGAATCGCTTACACAATAACTAAACACAAGATTTGCGGTAAGAATACGTTACGTACGTCCGATATCACAATTTAAATTACTGCATCACCAAAACACGACACGGAGGTCGCCATTGTTTTGCTGGAACGCGCAGAAATTAATACCGACAGACGGATCTCTTCGATTTCGACTCGCAGCCGATTGAGATAGCTGTATTGACTGTGAGGAGCTCAAGCGTCTGACGGCCTTAGCTGGCCACTACACTGCCGGCCAGCTAAGGCCGCCAGACGCTTGAGCTCCTTACAGTCATACAGCTATCTCAATCGGCTGCGAGTCGAACTCGAAAAGTGACATCTGTCGGCATTAATTTCTGAGTGTTCCAGCAAAACAATGACGATCTCCATGTCGTGTTTTGGCGATGCAGTAATTAAATTGTTATATCGACGTAAGTAACGTATTCTTACCGCAATTCTTATGTTTAGTTATTGTGTAAGTGATCCAACAGTCAAACATGCATGTCAAAATGGATGTAATTGCCCTTTAACATAATGTATTTAATGTATTTAGGCCTACGCTTAAAAGTGTGGCTTTGTTTTATTCCTCTGGGTTCTCCAGGTATTGTGGGAAAAATCAGAAAATACCCTGTGTTTCAAAAGCGGTTTAAATTCCGTGCGTTTTCCAGGATTTCCAGGTTCTCCAGATCTGTGGGAACCCGGTTTCAGCCCATTGTCCAATTTATTTCATGTTTTCCATATACGTCTATGACCTATTTAAAAATTTAGGTTCATAATTTAGGAAAATTGGGTAAAAGGTTTCGGGGATTTTGACTCAAATATCATAATCAGACATCATTATTCAGATATTTACACTATACAGGGAAATAAATCAGAAATTAATGTGAAGCACGTGCATTGCATCTTCCAGTTAATTGTTGTAGACCATTGACTAACAAATGAACATTACACCAACCATATAAGTAAGTCTTCAGGGCAGATTTTCTATTCACACATACCTTAGTTCTTGGTTCAAATTCATAAAATTAAACCTCTGGTGGCTTTGTTTTGACGTTGATTGGACAAAGCGGTACGTAGCAAGGGCCATTGATGTTAAACTTTAATAATTTAGTGTTAATGCAATGTTTTAAGTTTAAAATTCGCGTGTCGCGCGTCACGAGTACCTTCCACAGTTCAGTCCGCATGCTAGAGTAGTTCATTTTTAAGTTATTTGCAGCGCGTCTGGTGGCAGGATCAGCGGCTAACTGGACGACGCGTCGAATTTCTAACATTAAGCCTTTTAAACATATAAGGAAGCTGTGGTAGGGAAAACTTGTGACAAAAACTTAAATATAGTTAGTTAGCAGAGCCCAAAATGGTTGGCCTGTATGGCCCCAAACCATTGCGTTGGTCTTGTAGAAAACCTCTATACCATATATTTTTCCTAATTTCATTTCGGCCGGTATATGGTGACAGAATTTCAAGCCGTCATCCTTGATTGAGAGCTGGTGGGGCAAACAAACAGGGAGAAGAATGCCAAGAACTCATTTCACAACGATCAGGTGCACCATACATACGGCACTGGTCAAAGGCAAATATGTTTTTCAAGACTCCGACCAACGTTCAAATGCTTCTAATGTCAGAGAAAGGAAAGAAAAGCACAGATAAAAATTTACTGAATTACAAACAGCATAGTTTACGTTCGGGACTTTATTTTTGGATTGCCTTTCTATTAATCTTTATTAATTCCCCTCAGTGTCATAAAATAATTGCCAGCTGTTAGCCAGCAGCCTCTTCTACAGCTGACGTGTATAGTTTTTCAGCACACGTCCACTTCGTATACAGGCTTGTTGGTCTGTTGTTGCTTCTTCGAAACCAGTCAACATGGTTCTCAAACGTCTTGCTACTTTATGTCTTTGGCTTCTTCTAGAAACTGATACTGCTGCTTATGATTCGCCAAATGATGCCTACTCCATCATCAACCCTTACACACCCAACAACCCTTTAATCAACCAGTTTGTTCTTGTTCAAACCACTCCCAATAACCCTTTGATTCAAAATTCTCTTTCTAGCTCTTTCATTCAAAGAAATTTCTATCCTTCCTCAAAATTCCTGGTAGCACAAACCATTTCATCTCCTGTATCCGGTTCCGGTTACGGCCAATTTTCGACATGCTTCTATCTTAGTCTTAGAAGTTCGACCCCTTTAAACAGAGGGATCCCTTTATTAGCCTACTACGCCGGAGATGTTCCAGAGATTGTATTTCAACTGGAGAACCCACTTGGAGTAAGTGGGTTTTATATCGGAGGTAGCAATGGTGCACTTTTCAAACATATGCCTGCCTATGACCTGTGGACCCACATTTGTCTTACATGGAATGGGAACTTGGGCATAGCCAATGTCTTCCTCGACGGACAAAATATCGCCATGGCTCAGGGAATTCAAACCGGATACAATATTCCTGTTGATGGGACATGGACTGTTTCAGACATGCTTTCTGATGTTGGACAATTCAGCCAGCTGCAATTCTGGGATAGAGTAATCTCCATCGATGAAGGTAAGAAAGTTAAAGAAAAAAATTAGAACTAAATATTAGAATTAAACTAAGAACAGAAAGGAATCGACATTGTGAACTGCTATGGATGTCAAGTGACAAAACTATGAACTAGGTGAACTAAGTATTATTAAAACTTTAACTAAAGCTTAACACATATCATACTTAACAAAGTAAGCAGCCAGCATTAAAGGCTGGCCTTGTGAGAAGACAAGACACATTAGGCTAATATGCGAAAAAAGAAAAGACAACATTCCTAACTGGGTCAAAAAACCGGGACATCCGGTATGCTATGCGAAGAACACTAGCACTGTTCTTGCGGAGCCTGGCACAGATGAGCTTAAAAGCTGTTCAACCTGTCCAGTGGTGCCCTAATGGTTACAAACATACACAAAAGGGGGAAAAGACTTTGTTTCTTGGCCAGAACACAAGAAATAATGCGAGCAATAAAGAAACAATATGTCGCTAAGTGACAGATTTTTTTCCTTTCTTTATCGTGTTAGTTTCTTTGGATTATCGTGAGGTCAGCCTTTAATGTTGACTGTTTGCATTGTACCTTTGCCTTTTGATTTATTGTTCGTTCATCTATTGCATTATTTCTGGTGTAGAAGACAAGAAGCAAGTTTATTGTAGTTGCCTTTTTGTGTATGTGTTTGTGACTTTCGGAAGGATGAACAGGTTGTAAGCTCAGCTACAGCTGTAGCCAGGGTAGACCTGACAACGCAGTGGTAGAGACCCGATCCATTATTCTGGGAGTTCTGGGTTCTAGCTCTGGGTTCGAACTATGCAGTAAATTTTATATTTTCTTAAGCTCACATTTTGTCCTCCATCTAGTTTTGAAAAGAGAAAGAAAAATGTAGGTTATACATTTACAATGCCGTTTATCGCCACCTAGTGCCACAGATGCCCTAACCTCCAAGGGGGGTTAGGGAACCCTTTAAAATTATTTTTTTCATTGATTACGAAGAAGTGTCAGAGTAGGCCTACAGAAGCACAAAATTCTATAATAAATTTTAGACGACTATTTAATTTTTCTATTTTCAGTACGGCTTGTCCAGTCATGCAAATTTTCTGGCAATATTTTATCATGGGATTCTCAGGAAATGTTTCTGTCAGTGGAAGATGGAACCAACCCGTGTTTTGACAGCGAAGAGAGGTAAATCAGTTGCATGCTTGTTATTGATTAGCGTTAATGAAAGACCCCAAAAAGCAAGTTTATTGTGGTACCCTGAACTAGTTATAGGCTTCTGATTATATTTATTGGTGCGCTAATCAATAACAGTAAATGAAACAAAGCATTTAATCTAGACACACGCTAGTGTGTTACGCCAAGTTAGGCAACAAACATCACAACAAACATCACATCAATTCAATTGTCGAGGCTGTAAACCATTGTAGCGCGACGCCATAGCGTCAGTGTCTTAGGCTGCGTTTACAATATAAACGCTTGGGCGTGGGCGACGAGCGACACGTACGCCAAAACATGAACAAAGCCGTGTGCGCGAACAGTCTGCCTGGCCCTCCCGCGTCATCGTCACGCTAAGGCAAACGCTCTTTCATTTACAAATCAAACGCGTGAGCAAGCGCGTGAGCTTGCTAATTCTGGCCGCTACTCCGATGCAACAACTCCGTCGCTTGGCGCTCACCGATCTAGGTCCAGTAGATATTCGCATGACGCTTGAAAGTAGCAAAACGCGTGCGTTGGCCCACCTGCTCTACAATTGTAAATGCTTGCGCTTAAGCATTGAGAATGGGAAAAACTCTAGTTTCACGCGCCGAAATCAATATTATAAATGGGCCCTTATATCTTGAAGCATAGTTGGGCACATTTTAGGTACTTAGGGAAAAATAATAATGCGGTACAATAGCTTAAATTGTGTTGAAATCCAGAGCAATGACCCACCTGACAAAAATTAACTCGTGTTTGAATGCCAGCTATGCTGCTTTTAATGCAAAATCTGCCCCTCAATAACGTTGAAAATGTGTTACTACCTAGCTAGCTAGCTAGCTAACTAGCTAGTCCGCTCATCCCCATGTTAAATCCCATAGGGTGATTATTAATCGATTCCGAGATAACGGGAAGGCTTCCAGCTATGAAACTGGACGAATGGGTGCAGTGCAATACGAACTGCGTACTTTTTATGGTTTGGAGCCTGGGGGTGTAACGGGGATGGCGTGGGAGGGCGCGTAAGTACGAAAATATTGTTATAACCATTGTTAGTATTGTCGGCGTCGTCTCTCATTGGACGGCCAAAGTTCCGACAAGGAGAACGTGTGCCTAGGCACACACTAGTGTATCACGATAAATCTAAACAACGTTGCAAAGAAATTGTATTCACGTCCAATTCACGAAAAATAAACTAACTGTAAAAACAAAGCAAAATAAACAAAGCCAGAACCTGGTAAGGAGGCCACCAAGTTGAGAGTGGTTCGGCCCTTCAAAGGAGTGATATCAACACACCAAAACTAACTAAATACAACAAATTACAACAAAATTAAAACCAAACCAAAAACCAATAAAGAGGTGACTAAGTTGAAAATGGTTCGGCCTATAGGCAAAAGGTAGTAGCAAATTGTTGAAAACCAATTTCTTGTTGACGTGGCACTTTATTACTCATCTGCACGGTAGTGGAGTTAAGTCAATACACAATTTAAAAAAAGGAGTGATATCATATCAAAAACCAGAACTGGTAAAAGGGGCCGCCAAGTTCGAATGGTTCGGCCCTTCAAAGGAGTGATATCAACACACCAAATCATTTGCCAACTTAATCGCACCGAATACTTTGGACGTTAAATGAAAACTTGAATATTGCTACCGAAAGTAGCAATGTTCTAGTTTTCATTTAACCTTCGAATTATTAAGCGGTGCGATTAACTTGGCGAATGTTTTGGTGTGTTGATGTCACTCCTTTGAAGGGCCGAACCATTCGGAACTTGGCGGCCCCTTTTACCAGTTCTGGTTTTTTGTTGATGCAGTATTACTGAAAGCAGAGCCACATACTGCATGTGTAAAAAAAACTAAAACTCAAACTTTCAAGCTAAATCAAGCTCGTTATTAGCTCGGAATCTATAGAAGCGGAATTAAATTAAAAATGATAAAAGAAGAAACTCATTTAAAAAAAATATATTTTCTGTTTGGTCGGCAGAACTACCAGAACATAAATCAGGAAAAAATAGAACAAAGCAACTTCCAGGGGACAGTTCAGATTTTCAGTTTTCAGATTTTTACATATGCCTTTTGTGGCTTTCAGTAATACTGCATTTAAATGCTTTGTTTCTTTTACTGTTATTGATTAGGGCACCAGTAAGTATTATTAGAAGCTTATAATTGGTTCAATTAGGCACAGGCCCGTAGGAACAGAACTCAGCAGGGCCATTGGCCTTGATGAACAGCACCCCACCACCCGCAGCATGTTATGGAAGAACCCGCATCCAAATAGACTAATCTTGGACTAACCATTCTATGGATCCAGATGAGATTACCTATATCAATACTAGCATTCCGTTATAGTTCCATGCATGGAACAAAAAAATATTCATACTAAAAACGTAATAACTCAGGATGACTATTAAATACGAAATTTTCAATGCTAGAATAAGAAATTAGCAGAACACAGAACACTGTCACTCTCACGTCACCGTATGGGAAGAAGTGTGCAAGGGATGGCGGGAAACATTGGTCTATAAAATACACAATGGGGTGAGAGGCAATAGAAGTAGGCGACGAAAACTTGTTCTAATGCTTCTCTCTTCTCTAATTCCTTCTTATAGCCTTTTATACAGTTTTAAGAAGGAATTAGAGAAGAGAGAAGCATTTCGTCGCCTACTTCTATTGCCTCTCACCCCTATACAAATGCGATGTGTAACTATGTAATTATTGATGGGTAACTCAGGCCTTGCGTATTCAACAACAGGCCTTATTAAACACTGTTGAACACAAATTGAACAGTTGAAAACCGTTGTTCATAGCCTTTTATACAGTTTTGAGCAACGGTTTTCAACTTCAATTTGTGTTCAACAGTGTTTAATAAGGCCTGTTGTTGAATACACAAGGCCTGAGTTACTCATCAATAATTACATAGTTACACATCTCATATGTATATTTTTATGTTTACTTCTTTTTTTTTATTATTTCTTAAGTTATTTTGACCATCCGACGACCTCATCAGTGGACCTGTATAAAGTGGAAGAAAAGTTTGAGCTTTACTACGTCATGGGGTATTTCAGTGACCGTTTTCCAAGGCAATCTGAATTCTCAGTTTGTGCCTGGTTTAATACCAGTATGTGCCTGGTTTACTACCAGTATGTGCATGGTTTAATACCAGTATGTGCCTGTACAGTGTTTAATAAGGCCTGTTGTTGAATACACAAGGCCTGAGTTACCCATCAATAATTACATAGTAGCACATCTCATTTGTATATTTTTATGTTTGCTTCTTTTTTGTTTTTATTTCTTAAGTTGTTTTGACCATCCGACGACCTCATCTCTGGATCTGTATGAAGTGGAAGAAGAGTTTGAGCCTTACTACGTCATGGGGTATTTCAATAATCGTTTTCCAAGGCAATCTGAATTCTCAGTTTGTGCCTGGTTTTACATTGAAGAAGGCTTTCACGTTCCCGCATTGGAAGTTGTAGACGGGGATTCGGTGATAATATTTCAATTTGCATTTTCAAAAAACGGAACAATCCATGTGCATATAGGGGACGACGATGGCTACGATGATGTGGACTTCAACAATTTCGATATCTACTACCTCGATTGGCAACACTACTGCATAACCTGGTCGGGACAGAATGGCAAGATAGAAGTTTTCATCAATGGTGATCTCCAACATACGGCAAGAGATTTTGTTTCTGGCTTCAGTTTACCAGCAGGGAGTCTTTTAAACCTTTATCAAATTCAATATGAAGATGCAGACATGGACGATCCCATGGAAGGATTTGCTTTCAAGTCAAGTGATGTTAACTGGTGGGACTATACCTTATCTAGAGCAGAAGGTAATCTATTACTTCCTAAAGCTGTAGATGTTTGACGTTGGTATTTAGCAGAGTATCTCCCTTCTGTCTTTTTCGCCGCCTATGGCAACGGTATATGAATTAAGTATCTGACGCTGATAACTTATTCTGATGAGCACTAATCTATGATCTTCCATACAGGCACTTATTAAATGTAAAGCACCAGTCTGCAAAAACGGTAATCAGTATCAAGTAAGTTAGTGACGGTCTGCTCAAACGTGATTAAATGGCTTAATTAATTGCTTACCGAAAAATGAAAAGCTAAATTATGGGGGAATAAGTCTAGGTTATTAAACAGAAAGGCTCGAGAAGTGTTAAATAAATACGGATGCAAACCTATTTTAGTTGCCTTTTGGAGTAAAATGTCAGGCTGCGCAGAGTGGGGAATTTTACCTACGACCTTTGAAACAAAAGCCGAAGTCTACCGCTAACCCACACTGACACTGGCATAGACCGTGTCGGTATGGCATAGCGGTAGAACTTCGGCCTTTGGTTTCAAAGGTGGTAGGTTCAATTCCCCACTCAGGCAGTCTGACATTTAACTCAAAAGGCAATATCAATAGGTTTGCATCCGTATTTATTCAAGTTTAGGTTATGGTGCATTTGGTTGTTTTCGTTGTGACATTGATTATGTCTTAATTTCAGTGGTAGTGATGACCGAGTCTACAAGCGTGGAGGTTGAGCACAAGATGGTGACAAGATCGTACATTAGACCCAGTTCGTTCATTCCCGTATTAAATAACGCAATGTTCCATCATAAAGTTGCTACATAGATGCTGTATAGTGTAGTTACAAGCCCTCAATGCAACTACACGCAATGAATGGTCACTTGAAATTATTATAATCCTAATATACCTTGAAGTGGAATTAGTTTCAACAGCAACCAGGATTACATGCCACCCAGTGTTGGGGTGGAAATGAACATCAGTTATACATCACACCAATAACAGCTTTGCCATCAAATAAATACAAATAAATAAGAAACATGAATATGAATGCATAGACAATTCAAATATCGCATAAATATTTAACGAAGTTAAAAATTATAGTGGGTTATAGTTGGGTATTGGAGAGCTGTCATGAAATTCTTTGATCATTTCCATAACGCCATAAACCACCAAAGCCTGCAAACTGCAGCATTTTACGAAAGTGTTCAACTAATAGATTCGCCCAGAAAATTAATAAAAGTGTAACAAAATTAATAGAACATGTCGAAATAGATTTTAAAAAAATAGCGAAAGCTAAATTTTTTACAGTTGGTTTATTAATAAAGGGTTTGTATAGTTCTCATGAGAATAGCTGATTAAACACCCCGCCTGAAGTTGGCAGCCACCAACCTCTTTGGTACACTTATGTATCTGCTATCTTAGGTCACTCTCTCACTTCCGCCCTAAATTGCCAAACTAATCTCCCTGCCACTTTGTGTCATGGGATGTAAATAGTTAGCCAAAATAGAGCACTCGGAGTTTAATGGGAGCAAAATATTCGGTAACTCTCATTGCATTCAGGAAATTGCCTATGTGAATTATCCTCAAACTCTTTTGGTCACAGGCTGATACGCTTCTCTACTACTGTGGTTCTCTTGCTATATTTTTCAGTTGATATACTTGTCTCATTTTTTTGTTTTTTGTTTTGTTTTTGTTAACCGGATGGGAAACCCATTTGAAATATCTTGGAATTATAAAGCTAAATGAAAGATATTAAAGGTTTACACTGCGTTACATTTCAGATTCAATTCAAACCAGGTTTTTATCCTGGTTTTACTTGCCCGGAAAATGGTAACTGCTATTGTGGATAATTTAATTCGCCAAGAGTTAGGCCCTAAATAAGCAAGCTAAAATGGCACAGGCAAAGAAAGATGTAGGTTTCATTTTAAAATAGCACTAAAATTACTAGCGTTTTTCAATAATGAAATCAAGGGATAGAATGAATCCAAAGAAGAACGATACTTTGGTATGACAAGAAGGACCAATACGCCATTTTTCGCTTAATAAACTTACTTCCGGATCAGGCCAAGGATTAAATGAAGGAGGCAGCCATGTTGCGGGAAGGAGACAGCAATCTATAGTAAGGAGACGGCCATGTTGGTGTTAATGACGTCATATTACATCAGAAAAGCACATCTATAAAATGGGACTGCTGGCTTGCTCGATAAACGGAATTTCATAAAAAACAAACCTAATCTCCGTTTATTATAGTTTGCTGTTTTACTAAAGTAAATGCTTTTTTTTTTCGTCCGCTAGCAACGTAAACAGAGAGATTTTATTTTTTAAAACTCCGTTTTGTGCAAATCCACTAGTCACGTGCTTCCGTGCACACTGATTGGCTGTTCGGGCTAGTTTGTCGGAGTTGGTGAATATGACGTCACACCACGGTCCCAATCAGTACATTTTCGCAAACACAATACTACCAAAAGTCAGGAATGAACCATATTCTCTAGTCGCTCCATCTTTGGAATGAATCTAAAGTTGTCTATGGCAGCCAGTCTTAGCATGGCTAGCAAGGCCATGGTTAACAGTTGGCACGAGAAACGAGAGACAGTAGGTGTGCATTGTTACAACAATCACAATAATTCATGGTGTAAACTGTTATGAAATTGAACAGAGAGTATTGTTAATAACAGTAGCTAGAAATTAATAGCTTTCCGTCCCGTTGAAATCAGTGGATTTTGAAGATCTCTAAGTCGGGGTTTGAAAGAAGCTCGGTGTGACAAGTAGCGGGTGCAACAGTGAAATAGCTTGATCGAAGCTGCAGCAGCCACTGGTAACCCATCTCATCCACATGACGGAGGGCGTATGTCAGCCCCAGTCGGAGTAGTGATGCAAAGCCTGAACCCATTACGCTGCCCGATGAAATTGGTCATGGGGGGAAGTAGTCAACTAATTCCTACTCGGACCTCACTGTCGAGCATGTTATATTGGATACAGACACGAATAAACAAAAGTTCAAACCGCATTAGCAAAATCAGACATATAAAAAATCACTTTTGTGCAATTCGAGTTGGAGCTATAACAAAACAATAGGCTCAACCGTAAATGAACGAAGTTTGATGGACAAACCACTTTACAACTAACAAGCACCTTTACATAAAACGTCGTCATCCCAACGCATAACCAAAACAGAGGAAAAAACTTGATAACATTTATTAAATTGGGGAAGACTGTTCTAAAGTTGGAAGTGAGAGGAACTGCACCATCCGTACCATGCTGGTTCTGCCTACCCAAGAGAATACATTCTCCTGATGGAAGCACTTTGATACAATAAAAGGTTTATAGACTTTCTTTATATCTTGAAACTACTTGTGCATCTTAAATAATTTATCCACTAACATGTTTTCCGCTCTCAACCCTTTAAACTGCTACACACCTTCGAAGTTGAATGAGGCACTACTTACTACAGTCATTTACTCTTATTCTTTTACAGTTGCCGAAGTATACACTTGCAGTGGTTCTCTGCCTGGGAATGTTTGCAGCTGGAACAACGATTACTTAGTGTACTCAGATGATTGGCCCGTGTAAGTTGTACTAGTAAGAAAATAAGTCAACTAAGTAAACCTGTAAAAAAGTTAAAAGAAGAGGATGGTGATGGAGTCACGCTAATATGAGTCACCTAAAACGGTAATAGTTTTGTTGGTTTAATTTTAACAACCCATGTCACAATGAGTTAATTTTGATAACTTGATAACGTTGGTCAAACTTGAAAATTCCTCACTTTTTACAACGGCTGACAGTTTCATCATTCTCCAGCCAATAAAAATCGTACCTGCACTATACACCAACGTACACCAACATTTTCGGGATTTTTCGAATTCCCTGTGGGAAACAAATTTGGGGTAAAAATGAATGCTTCGGAAGGTGGCGGAATGGTGGGAAGAAACTGGGGGTAAACCGGGAGAAATACGGCTAAATGGAACTTCCAATGTATGGAATAATAACTAGATGGAATAATTCATAACCAGTCCTTGGGTGATTCACTTTTAGGATTGTTGATTTATTTGGATTCACCTGACGTATACGAGGGCACTTTGGCTGAGGCTTACTTAAGGTTGATTCCCATTAGGTTCTATAAAAGCTTAATGGCGTGGGAGGCCTAAGTTAGGTTTAGAATGGGACACAGACATCGGTTAGGCTTAAGGGAGCCAGAAGGCCTATAGGATAGACTTAAAATCAGAAGGGTAACATTCGGGATATTGGGGGCAAAGCTTAAAAATAATTAATGGCACATTCAATTTCCATTTCTCCTAATTTAATTCATTTGGACACCCTTAACAATAACTTGCATAAAAAAAACAACGATGAACTCGATACTGTAGAGTACTGCCACAATTTTGCCATGTTTTGAATGGAGATGTTTATCTGTGAGATGATTTTTCCGAAGTAGTTTTGACAGGAGATTGTCACACGATCAGTTGCTACTTCAACTGCTAACAGTCTTAATCCAAAACTCGTCAAGCATTGTATCTCAAGCTTCTTTCCACAGATTAAAGAACTCTTCCTCCCACAGATACGACACTCGTAACTCAGCCAGCGCTTCAAAAATGGTCCCTCGTTTCAGCAACGCGTCGGGGTGATGACGTAACACCTCGCACTTTATTCGCCAGATGTCACTAGCAGAGTGAAATTGAAACGACAAAAAGAAGCTAAATAAATAAGAAATTAGAAGGTTAAAGCGTTAAATTATCAAAAAATCAGCCTTTATGATTGGCTTTATTGGAACACACTAGTCTGAGAAAGAAAGAAAAAAAAAACTTTCCAAACTCGGACTCGAACCCTCGTGATTAACGTAGCTTGTTTGATTTGTTCGGTAAACGTGCTCGCGATCCCACTGTGCATGCCTGCGTATTTATTATGGCGGACTTTCTAATTATACCACGCTCCTCGCGGGCGATCTCTGCGCCTACTGGGGAATCAAGTGGGAAGCATGACTCAGCAAAAAAAAAAATGAGGCTTAACTTTGCCGCGTAGTGTCGTATCTGTCCGTGGTAGTGTTCTTTAATCTATGGTTCTTTCTAGATGCAATTTTACTCTGACGAATATTCACGTTAAGGAATTCGGTTGTTGCTGGTTTTGACAAAAAAAAAATTGAAAAAATTATCAATCTTTAATGAAAACAATATATGTCATACAAAGTAGTAAGCAGACCATGTTACGTTTCGTTCCCTGAGCATGAACGTCATCAGACACTAATTAAAAAAAAAACGTGGCCTAAGTATAAGAAAAGTTCTTTCACCCTAGCCTACCCAAGGGTTGAATTTACATGCTAAATATTCAGAATGGACAATTCTGTTTTTTTAACAGACAAAATAGCCGAAACTCTTAACGTTTTAAGGAAAAAATAAAAATGGATTATACTTACTAATCACAATAGATTAGGTTCCTTTCTGTTAAAACAGTGAACATTTTTCCAGTTTGTGCGTTTTAAAAAATTCAATTTTCCATGTTGTGTTGTTTAACCATCTTAATTGTGGGTGCTTAAAAAGGAAATTTTTTGTACCTAAGCTACTTTTCCTTGTTTTTTTTTGTATTGTCTGAAAACGTCAATGCTGAAAGGACGAAACGTCACATTCTCTGCTTATTTTATTTTGTGTGACGTGGGGTTGTAGTGGACTGTCCACATCGGTCGCAGAACTCATTCTATGGACGTCGATCTACGCTTCGTAGTTTAGGCGATATCTACATGTAATGATTATTAGGACGAAAGTATAATGGCAATATGTCGCTCACAATTCGTTCATCCCATTGTTCATGTTTAAATGCAGATTGTAGTGTAAAAAAAAATTATGTTTTTCGGTGTAAATTATGCTACACGGGGAAATAGCTATCTTTGCTTGTTCATTCTCGGCACCAGCGGGTGATTGAGTGCCCTTTAAAACCTCCATGTCTGCATTTTCCGTGCATCCAACCGCTTGAAGTTAACTAATTTGGAAATTTCTATGTCATGTTGCTGTTGTGAATCGGGTGTCTAAATAAGCGACTGCTGAATTTCTGATTTTAGGACTGATTCGAACATGTTTTCATGCTATTTATTAATTTCAGTTGCCCTCATCATCCGACAATATCTGCACTAGATGTGGATGTGGTAAAAGAAGGTTCTGTAGCACATAACGTTGAGGGATATTTTATGGATGCCTCATTTCCGGACCTCAGAGAGTTTTCCGTTTGTGCTTGGTTTTACATCGAAGACTATAGGCCGCTGACACTACTGGAACTCGAGGATGTTGAAGAGAATTATTATTTTCGCACACAATTGCTGAACGATGACTCGATCTATGTGGCACTTGGGGTGAGCGAATGGTACGATGAAGTCTACATTACAGATATTGAAACGGACGAGTTTAATTGGCAACATTTTTGCATCACATGGACAGGCATTTGGGGTGAGCTTAATGTATACGTCAATGGCGTCCTCAGATACACTAAAGACAGTTTTATGACTAGCTGGACTCTAGGAGATGGAAAGTTTCCAATTATTTATCAGATACAATATGGAAAGCCAGACACGGATGATCCATTAAAGGGATTTGCCTACAAAACGACTGACGAAAACTGGTGGAACTACACTCTTTCTGAAGAAGAAGGTACACAGTAAAAATTTGCATGAGCCTATTATTTTCCCCTGTCTCGGTGCATTGTCCATGTTCTCAAAAGATCGTCCATCCAAAAGAAATTGGAGTGGAATGGGTGCGGGCAATTGGAGAGAAGGGGTCGAATGATAGGGCCAAAGAACTCACTGAGCATATAAAATGGTACACTAGCTTTTAATTTTCGGCACAAACAGTGTATTAAGTGTCTTGTTCACAATATGTCATTAAAAACACAACGTTTCGGGGGTCCGTAAAAGTACAGCCATAGACGAGGCCCAACACCAATACACACACAAATTTTAAAAGTTAAAGTTAAAACAAACCCTAAGCTTCCCTGAGCAGAACAGGTTAGCAATAAATAGGTAAACTTGACCTCTCCCCTGCGAGTTCAGGTTCGAAGTGAGGAGCGGTGGAATTTCCCTTCGTTTTATATGCTGATGCCACTGGATTATTGGATGGGGTTAGTTTTGGGGGGAGGGGGGGGTAGACGGTTTGCTTTATACTGTGAAATTCCTAAATCGTGCAAGAGTGGTCATATTCCTTTAAAATTTGTGTGTATATTGGTGTTGGCCTTGACTATGGCATGATACGTGTGCTGTGCTTTTAACTACTTTTCACTTGATAACGGGAAGCAGCAATCCCCGAAACATTGTGTTTTTATTGCATATTTATGCATTTTCTAAGCATTTTAATGACTTGCTGATTGTAGTGCTTTTAATTTCTTATTGTTCACGATCAAACCTTACGAAAGATAAAAAACGCGAGCTAGAAACTTACAGTCGATTCATCATGTATACGATGGCGATACGTTGAAAGCCGGGTCGACTGTAAGTTACTTGCTCGCGTTTTTTATCTTTCGTAAGGTTTTATTGTGATCAAGACACTTAGTACGCTGTTTGTGCCGAAAATTAAAAGCTAGTGTACCATTTTATATGCCCAGTGAGTTTTTTTGGCCCTGTTAGTGGACACCATCTCCCCAATTGTTCGCTGCACTCACTTCTTGGATCTCGTTTTTTTGGGTGCAGGGAATTTGTTAAAAGGTAATTTCCGCAATTTTCACTTTAATTGAAAAATGTAGCAAGTCGGAATCGTTTAATTCACCACATTCAAAGCAGCACCAAGAAAATTAGGCTGTCAGTGCCCTATTTTATAATTCAAACAAATTTTGATTGTTTTTTAAAGTCCATTACGGACATTAGCGTATCCTTGACTTTTAAATATGCTTTAAGCTAGGGCTATATCTTTGAGCAACATCACTCCTCATGTTACAAGTGCGTCATTAGCTGAATCGAATAGCATAATATATCTTCGCGTCTGCTCCATCAATTTTTATCTTAGTTAACTAGTTTCTTGCCTTACAAGTAGTCACCCGCCAGTCATCCACAATCTTAAGTTTTTAACTTACCACCGACTTAAACACGTCACGCCAAATTTACACGCCAAATGTACTGCACAGCTTACAAGAAAAAAGAAAGTAAAATTTATACAACATCCGTAAGCAGCTCCACAACTATTTTCTAAGCTATTTTAATAAATGTGATCAGCTAGCACCGTGTAGAGTCACTGGAGGCCAACGGAAAATTTTAAAATGAGGCCTCCCCTCCGACATACTGTGGTAAAATTTAAAATTGAGAGGTCCCCTCAGACACATTAAAACAGAAAAACAATCACCACAATGATAGTTGTCAAAATACCTATTCATCGCCACCTGCAGTGCGCTATATTCTCTTGATACTTAATAATAATAATAATAATATGTACATTTACCACCAATGGGTGGAAGGGTACCGGAAGGGTTGTGAGCCACTGACACCGGATCCAAAATTAAAAACGCAATGGCCCATCAAATTTGGATTTAATGCTGTTTTAAAAATCGAGACAATGGCTCGGTCATCAGCATTTTATAGAACCCAGTCACTGTGCACATGTTGACCGTTTCGGCACTTAACGCGTTCCAGACCGGGACAATCCGAACTGCAAAGAAGTTTTTACGGCAGTCAAGGCGTGATCCTTGAACTGTCAACTTCCAATCATGACCACGAGTAAAATGGGAATTGGGAGAGAAATCGAAAAAGGGCAAATCGACAGCAATCAAACCCCGAACAATTTTGTAGGTCAGAACAAGATCAAATTTAAGCCTACGAAGTTCCAAAAGCTCGAGTCCAGTCTTCACCAGGCGTTCGTGTTGGTTAACCTCTCGCATGCCTGGCAAAGCCTGACATGCCTGACAAAGTACACTTGCTTAAACGCTACAATGTCTCTTCACTATGGTTGCATTTACTATCATTTCTTTCAATGTTTCAGTGGTAGATTTACTAATAAATGAGCCTCAATGGCCATGTTGCAAAGGGTGGCGAGGCTCTGCCAGAAGACGCCTGGGGCAATTTGGCCCTTACTACAAACCCAGGGTGGAGTTATTTTGCAGTAAAAAAAAAATACCCATTTTGAGCTCTGTAATCCATTACAAGTTTAACCAGAGTCTTAATAACGTCCAAGACTTGTAATGGAACTCCTGCTTACAAATAATTTTCATAATCAGATAAAGTCATCTTTCCAGTTATGTCTGTTTTTTTTTAATTTTATTATTTTTATTTTATAGTTGACGAAGTGTACTCGTGCAGTGGGACACTCCTCGGTAATTTGTGCAATTGGTACAGTTCGGAAGTAGTGTACTATAGAGATTGGTAAGTATGGAAAGAAAAAAGAAAATAGGGTGACAAAAATATTTAGCTAATAATAAATTATAAAATAAATAAATAAGCAACTAAATAAATAAATAATTTCTCAAATAATATTTGCTTATACGGTAACTATTCATATCTGACTGACACGGGTATGAGATATTAAAAAAAAACCAGCCCTGACCCGAGTGTGAAGGGGTCTGGTACTGTTGCCCGACACTCGGTTGCCCGACAGGACTTTTGCCCAACTTCTGTTTCACGACAGGTCTGTTGCCCGACAGTGTTGTTTGCCCGACAAATGAGTTGTCCGGCAGTGATGTTTGCCCGGCAGGTGAGTTGCCCGACAGCAATGTTTGCCCGACGGCTGAGTTGCCCAACAGTGAGGTTTGCCCGACAGGTGAGTAACCCGACAGTGACGTTTGCCCAATGGGTGAGTTTCCTGACAGTGATGTTTGCCCAATAGGTGAGTTGCCAGACAGTGATGTTTTCTCAATGGAGAGTTGCCCAACAGTGATGTTTGCCCGACAGGTGAGTTGCCTGACAGCAATGTTTGCCCGACGGGTGAGTTAGCCGACAGTGATGTTTGCCCGACAGGAAAAGGTTGCTGGAACAGTGCACAATAGATTACTTGTTGCATCATCGCAAATACACTATACAGAAATGAAGCAATGGTGCAATCAAACTTGTGCCGCTATGCAGCTGTACTTAAACCATCTGAGCTTGTTTCCTGGGATGTATTTATGTAGTTAAACCTAATTTTATGGCAAACCATTTGATTTTTAAATATTTATTTTTCGATATCGACAATTCATTTATCAATAACGGAAATTGATTAACGGAAATTGATTTTCAATATCGAGAATGGAATTTTCAATATCGGAAAATGAATTTCAGAAATTATAGAAAAATATCAGAAATTCATTTTCTGATATCTAAAAATGCCATATACTTGCCATATATTTTAATTAATTTAATTTAATTTCTTACAATAGTTTTCAAGCTTAAATTAAAAGATTGTAACGTATAAGTAATTTGTTTTCTTTTTCTGTTAATTTTTTCAGGTGTATCAGCAGAGATCCACCAATGACACGTTTCAATATCGGAAAATGAATTTCAGAAATTGTAGAAAAAATATCAGAAATTCATTTTCTGATATCTAAAAATGCCATATATTTGCCATATATTTTAATTAATTTAATATAACTTAATTTTTACAATAGTTTTCAAGCTTAAATTAAAAGATTGTAACGTATAAGTAATTTGTTTTCTTTTTCTGTTAATTTTTTCAGGTGTGTCAGAAGAGATCCACCAGTAACAACATCATTTTTAGATATAACTACAGAAGACCCTCCTAGTGAACAATGGATAGCCACCAATGTACTATCAAGAACAACCGAATATCTTCCACAACTGACAGAAATATCGATATGTGCTTGGTTATACGTGAAGGCATACTTTTCCCTTGGGATGGAGAGTATTCTAAAAACCAAGCCAGGCAACGGAGATCTGGCTTTCAGTTTATGGGCTTCTTCTTTGGGTTACTGGCTTTACTGGGGTGATCCACTATTGGCATGGGTTACTGGCATACCAAAGGCTGAAGGATGGGATCACTTTTGTTTCACTTGGAAGGGCAGCACTGGTGACGTGTATCTGTACGAGAATGGGCAACTGGTAGCCCAAGAACTCGCTGGTGGAGATGGAAACATCATAGCACCTGGATTTTTTTATCTCTATCAGAAGCAAACCAAACGTCTTGATGAAAACGACCATATAGATGGATTTGAGGAAAAAATAGTTGACTTCAATGTGTGGGATTACGCCATCACGCAAGACGAAGGTAAGACCAACGGATGAAAATAGTCAAATTTGTAAATTATAAACGAACACTCCAATTGCTAAGGGTATTACATAATAAGAGTATAGTCGGTTTGCATTCTTGACTGCAGGCAAGGATTAATGGTAAAAATCAGATTGTTCGTGGAAATGAAGGGAATTCAAATGGTAAAATGCAGGGCAGAGATATTCAAGTTCACAAGTTCATACAAACATAACAATTTTAATTTTCGAAAGTGCATGAGCCTTTCTTGGTCACTACAATTAGCCTACATTAAAACTCAATAAAAAAATTTTATTGAGATTTATGTAATTGTTGCTACCAAGAAAGGCCCATGCACTTTCGAAAATTAAAATTGTTGTGTTTGTATGAACTTGTAGAATATCTCTGCCTCCAGGAGCGACATTTTACCATTGGAATAGGATTATTAGTTGTTTTGGAGGATGCGTCATTCTCTCCATTGGATGTGTCAGTGGCACGAAAGGCGGTTTTGCGCTCTATTAGAGCGCACTCATGAAATTGACTGCATTACTGCGACCGAAAAAATGGCGGCAACGAAATGATGCTTGTCTGGCACTCCTTGCTGGGATCTTGTAACGGCCACCTACTTTTTCCGATGTTATCGACTACGATCAGTTTGTCAAGGATTATTAGAAAAGAAAACACAAGAAACGAATTCCGCCGCACACTGGATTTCAACCATAAATGCCTGTTTTGCCTTGAAAGCGGCTCGAGGTTATCATAGACCTGCCGAGGATAAGCCAAGAGGGGCAGCTACGCTGGCTTCCCTGCAAGATAGAGTCAAAACGACCGCAGCTCAGAGACCCTCTAGTGAGGTTTTTCAGTATCAACACCAATCGTCGTGCTTCATCGTTTGCTCATTCTGCCGTTGTTTTATCTCGCGCTGCAATCGTGCCGCGAGCCTTCTAACACGAGTTGCACAGCCAAGGAAGCAGGGCGTTTGTTAGAATGTCGCATCCTCCCAAACAACTAATAATCCTAAGTGGAGGCATCCCTCCATCACATTTTGTCAAATTTATGGTGCATGATTTTACCTGATAGCTTATTTTCAATTCAAAAATGGAAACACAGTGATGAAAAAAAACCAAACATCCTTCATGACTGCATTTTTTTGTTATACTTTTCCCATACATTGAGACTCTGTGCAAACATATATTTTTTTTTTATTTGAAAGAGTTGAAAGGGCAGAGATATACCCTAACTGGGTAAAGTCATGACAAGGATCAACACCAAAGGCATTCTGCAAGCTTTGCAACGCATCCTACATTCATACACCTATTAACTAGTAATTATAGTCTTATTCTACGGTTAAATAAATATACACAAAACGCGGAAATAAGACGAAGGTATTTCGACATACGCCAACAGCGAAAACAAACAAATAATGCAGTACAATAAACCACCTTTTGGATTTTAAATTTAATTTTGGTGAAGTGATTCGATTTCACCTGGCATACTGGATCACTAAATCTGTATCACCCTCGTCGATACGCCCACTCGTCAACTGATATAACAGCTACAAATGCAGTATGCTGGTAGATGAGTGAGTATATCGATAAAAGCGTTGTGGCAGTGATATGGGAAAAAAAACCTGGTTGACCGGTTCGAAGCCTAGTCACGTCATGCGAATATAACGTAAGGTATACTACTTTAGTCCTTGCCTTTATTTTTGCTGTTATAAACTTGTAGGAAAACCGATTTTTCTTTGGTTTTCGTACAATTTTATGTCACATGAATGTTTTTAAAGCAGTTTGAAAGCAGAAATATTTTAACTGCATCATCCAATTTGTTACCTATTATTTTCAGCTTCTGATGCCTACTGCGTAAGAGCTTACGGCAATCTAATTAACAGCGACACCAAATGGACAGACACTATTCTGTCAAACGATGAAGACGTGTAAGTTGTTTTCCAGTTAATTTTTATGTTTTCTGTTACATCATACGATGTAACATAACTGTAATGGGTTTCCATATCAGCGCATCGCGTCATCATTCTAGGCTTCCATCCTTACAGCCTTTAAGTCTTTCCATTCTGAACTTTTTTTATTGGGTTTTCCTCCCTAAATTCACTAATCTTCTAATTTTACCTTTCTATTGCATCATACTATTTATAACAGCATCTACTATGAGACACAATGTACGTAAGTGGGCGTACTACTTCATCATTCTGATTTCGATACATCTTTCTCTATGTGTAATCCTGAAGTTTTCAGTTCTGTCATTTCTTACTAATACTTATGGTCTACAAACTACAATAATACCATAGGGTTAAGGTTTGAAATAGTAAAAATTGCTACTCGTGTTGACTGATAACGTAGTAATATATTCTTTTAACAGATGTGGCATACCCATAACCAGATCCTACATGGACTTAAAGGACTTCGGCACCTCACCAGGATACGTAGCCGTAACAGCAAATTCATCTCTTCCCCAAGCCACTGAGATGTCCTTCTGTGCCTGGGTCGTTTTCATGGCGGGAACTGAAGAATGTGTTGGATTCATGGATCAAGTAGCAAATGGGAACGATGGCTTCGGATTTTACGCTTGTCGAAGTGAAGCAACAAGTCCAAATAAGCCTGGATACACTTTTGAAGTTGGTACCAGTGAACAGCAGTGGAATACTGGAGTTGTTCCCCCTGATGGAGAGTGGCAGCACGTTTGCTTTTCTTGGACCCATGGTATGGCTGGACAAGCCAAGTTGTACATCAATGGCGAATTTAAAGTCGAAGGTACCGTTGCAGAAGAGGAGGACATTGAAGAGGGTCTGTACCGCCTTTTCCAGTACCAAACAGCACCGTATGACATCCATGATGCAACCAAAGGGTTCCAAAGCAAGATAACTGACGTCAGCTTTTGGGATCGCGTCATTACAACTGATGATGGTAATGCCATTTGATTATTAACAGTTATAATAGTTCTATTGATTAAACTTTCTCCAACTTAAAGCCGTTGTATGGGCCTTATTACGAAATGGGTTGTATGACAGTTCAGAAAACTGAATCGAAGCACAAATCAGAGCCTTTAGAATGCGGTTTATTGATTATTCGCAATCGCTTGAACAAAAATGCGCACCAACCGTGTGTCCTACAGTCAATAGTACAGTGGTGTGCATTATGGGTACATGATATCGCAAACAACAAAGACAGAGCAGTATAAAGAAAAGTTTTGTAGTCAACCTTTTCCTAAGCTGGTGCGCCAACCATTTCCTAATTTCCCAGTTGTAATTCCGTACAATTTTAATAAGCTATTTTTGGTCTTTTTCAAAAAAGCTCAAACAAAGCAAGGGACGAATTTATGATCAACCCTACAATTAACCCAAATTGTTAGCATGTGAATAGGAGAAGAGGGGAATTTTCCTTTTAGTAATCAGGTAAGAAGGATAACTCCAATTCCACCTACCGGCTTACACTTGGCTTCGTTGAGCCCTCTTACTCTCATCCTACTATAAAAATACAACTGCTCTATTTCGTCCAATATTGTGGCAAGAGATTTTTAACAGGCGTGGTTTATTCAAGGGTGATTAGATTAATCATAGTGGAATGCATAATAATATGTTAAATATGTCTATTAATATTTAGCTACAAATATTTGCCGATATTGTTGATTTTATAAAACCAGGAAACTGAATTATTTTAAAGTATTGACACGTCAGGGTCTGGCTCTGTCCTAAACAACACTGAAAAAATGCTGGAATATTCATATTTAATGTTTTAGTTGTATACGTTAACCAAGAGATAGCTGCCCCTTAATAATCAAAAGACAGTACCCCCTCAATACACAGAGATATCTTAATCAAAAGACAACAGCTTCTTGCTGCACAAGAGTATGTTAATCAAAAGATAGCTGGCCCATGCTGCACAAATACATGTTAGCCTAAACATAGTTGTTCCCTGCTGCGCATGGGTATGTTAATCAAAGGACAGCTGCTCAAGGTACACAGAGGTATTTTAAACAAAACAATGCTGCGCCATTCTGCATTTGGATGTGTTTTTGCATTATTAGACGACTTTGTAACTTTTTTGTAATCCCGTATGTACGTTAGTCGGTCGTGGTATTTGACCCAGCATTCACTTGCCTGGTAGCTGACCACTCTGGCCACTGGGATGTCCTTGTTCAGGATCTCCAAGGGTCTCTCACAATGTTCTATATGTACCATAGTCGGTTGTGGAATTTGATCCATCATCCACATGCCTGGAAGCTGGCCACTCTGGCCACTGGGATGTGCTTGCTCAAATTGTTCAGGATCCCCGAAGGCCTCTCACAGTGTTCCATTATGTACCATAGTCGGTTGCGGAATTTGATCTATCATTCACATGCCTGGTAGCTGGCCACTTTGGCCACTAGGAAGTGCTCGCTCAAATTGTTCAGGATCCCCGAGGACCTCTCACACTGTTCCACATGTACCATAGTCGGTTGTGGAATTTGATCTATCATTCACTTGCCTGGTAGCTGACCACTGGGATGTGCTTGCTCAAATTTTGCAGGATCCCCGAGGACCTTTTACTGTGTTCCAAATGTACCTTAGTTGGGTGTGGAATTTGATCCATCATTCACATTCCTAGTAGCTAACCACTCGGGCCACTGGGAATGTGCTTGCTAAAATTGTTCATTATCCCTGAGGACCTTACACTGTGTTCCGTATGTACCTTAGTCAGTTGTGGAGTTTGATCCATCATTCACATGTCTGGTAGCTGGCCACTCTGGCAACTGGGATGTGCTTGCTCAAATTGTTCAGGATCCCCGAGGACCTTTCACTGTGTTCCATAATTATGTACCTTGATTGGTTGTGAAATTTGTTCCATCATTCACACACCTGGTAGCTGGCCACTTTGGCCACTGGGATGTGCTTGCTCAAATTGTTCAGGATCCCCGAGGACCTCTCACACTGTTCCATATGTACCATAGTCGGTTGTGGAATTTGGTCTATCATTCACTTGCCTGGTAGCTGACCATTGGGATGTGCTTGCTCAAATTTTGCAGGATCCCAGAGGACCTTTTACTGTGTTCCAAATGTACCTTAGTTGGTTGTGGAATTTGATCCATCATTCACATTCCTGGTAGCTAACCACTCTGGCCACTGGGATGTGCTTGCTATAATTGTTCATTATCCCCAAGGACCTTTTACTGTGTTCCGTATGTACCTTAGTCGGTTGTGGAGTTTGATCCATCATTCACATGCCTAGTTGCTGGCCAATGGGATACATTGCTTCAATTGTTCAGGATCCCCAAGAATCTTTCACTGTGTTCCATATGTACCTTGGTCGGTTGTGGATTGGAATTTGATCCGTTATTCACCTGCCTGGTAGCAGACCACTCTGGCCACTGGGATGTGCTTACTTAATTGTTCAGGATCCCTGAAGATCTTTCACTACGTTTGCTGTATGCACACTGGGACGTAGTTGATCAATTTTAAAAGTCTTCTTAGCGTCTTCATGACGTCTTACTGGTTTCTTATTTTTTGTATAGTTTCGACGTTTCAATTTTATTCAGAAAGCGTATCACCAATAAGATGTTACTGAGATCATAATACTTTATATCTGCACCAAAGCTGACCATGCTTCATTCAAACCGAACAGTTTCAATCCAGGATTTTGTATTGGATGTAGATAAAGAGCAAGGTTGTTTTCTGGTGAACTTTAAGGATGCTTCTCAGACCAAAAATTGCAGGCCACTCCTTACCTTTTCATTAGTTTCGTAAGCTAAAACACAACAGTAGCTCCATATATTTCTGGCACTCCACATGGATTCACATAGAGACCTAAAGCTAGAACAATATCTGCAATAAAATGGGTTCACAATTCCAATGCTATTATGTTACATCAATTAAAGGTGTGTCGGGTTCTTACCATTCTGTTCACTTGGCTTTTCATTTATTCATCGAGTTTTAATGCATTAAAGTACCGAACAAGCAAAGGTAAACTACCCTGAACATGTAGCAATGCTATTCGATAGAATTCTACTGAATGCCTTAATTTCTCAGGTCTGTAAAAGCAGACCAGAGATCTTTTGTCCAATGCCAACGTATGATTAGTTAGAAGAAAGAGACCATAATTCAGTGATCAAATCATTGCGCCAAAATAAACTATGTGCAATGTAAATTAGTTTCCTGTACAACCTCCCCTTATGCAGAAGGACTGAGAAGGAATACAAGTCCTTTATGTACGACAAAAAGTACAGTCATCGAGCCTTAAAACTGACTCAACAATTGGTTGGTTTGTGAAGCTAAGTCATACTGTAGGTTGTGGATCAATGCATGTGGATTACATAGTGAGATGGTTAGGTTGTAGTCTTTGTAGGCCATAATTACATGTAGAGATGGCTAGGTGACACCATGTTACTACATTTACAGAAGGTTAGGCAATAGTGATATTTGGTGATAGTGACGTGTGACTACATGCCGAGAGTATTTTGTGATTACTTTTAGCAAAGACTAGGTGATAGTATGGGATTGCAGTACAGAACGTAAGGTTCTCTATGTGATTGCATGTCAAAAAGGTTAGATGATAGTATGCAAGTACATAGAGAAAGTTGGGTGACAGTATGAATTGCATGTAGAGAATGATGCAAGGTAGTATGTGATTACATGTCGAGAAGGTCAGTTGATGCCTTATGTGTCTTAACAAACAAGAAACACTGTATATGCTATTCCTCACAGTGAATTACTGGCCTCAAATATGGCCACGTGCACAGAGAAGTTCCTGTCGATGTAGAATAGCCAGATGTATAATACAGCGCAAGAAAGAGCATATGGGCTTGGTTAATCTCCATAAAGATAATACTACTTTCGCAAAAGTCCGTCTCAGTTGTAATGTTTCCAATAGGCGTGAAATAATACAAATTAATGGTATTCTAATTTGGCTCTATGTTTATCAGGTTAATATTAATTTTGAACATGATTTTTCTTTTCAGTTAAGTGGGCTTATTGCAGTGATACATCAGATCGGTTGCCAATTGGATGGGCTGCACCACAAGTAGGAACGTAAGTATTTAGTGTTACAAACAAAATTTGTTTTCCTTTCACGTAACTTTCCAATAAAAGTTTAGTCGTGAGTTCTTAATGCACGGGTAGCTGCGAGCACTGGGGCATCAGATTCAATAGGCTTCTTGGTCGTAGCTGTACATCTCTGGCTTCTTATAGACTCGGGTTCAATCCTGGTGAAGGGAAGCACATATGTAGAGGTTTTTCTCCGGTTGTTTCCCCCCTGTGCACGACGGTTTTTGCCCGAGTAATCTGGTTTTCTCCCTCTTGCAGCAAAAACAACTGAAACGAAACGAAACTATCTTCCACTGCTTGGGCCTTCAAAAAGCTCTAAGCTTATTGGCCAACACCTCCTATTCTATTCTATTCTATTCCTTAAAGGGCAAATACATCCATTTTGACATGCATGCTTTACTTTTGGATCATTTACACAATATCTAAACGCAAGAATTGCGATAAGAATACGTTACGTACGTCCGATACAACAATTTAATTATTGCATCACCAAAACACGACATGGAGACCGCCAGTGTTTTGCTGGAACGCACAGAAATTAATGCCGACTGATATCACTCTTCGATTTCGACGCGCAGCCGTTTAAGATAGCTCTATTGGCTGTCAGAGCTCGAGCGTCTGACGGTCTTATAGCTGGCCACTACAACTGTCGGCCAGCTAAGGCCGTCAGACGCTTGAGCTCTCACATCCAATAGAGCTTTCTCAATCGGCTGCGAGTCGAAATCGAAAAGTGACATCTGTCGGCATTAATTTTTGCGCGTTGCAGCAAAACAATGGTGGTCTTCGTGTCGTGTTTTGGTGATGAAATAATTAAATTGTTGTATCGGACGTACGTAACGTATCTTATCGCAGTTCTTGTGTTTAGTTATTCTGTAAGTGATCCAACGGTAAAGTATGCATGTCAAAATGGATGTTAATTCCCCTTAAAGTGAAACAAGTCCTTAATTTCGGCTTTATATGAGCATTATTCCAACATGTGGTATAAAATGTTGCCAGCAGCAAGCCATTTGTAATTTAAATTCTATAATGTTTTGGATAATTCTGCATGGTGCAATGGCATGTAATCTTAGATGTAACCTATTTCATTAAATGAAATTTGATTGTTTTTAATATGTTTATTCTTCTTATTGAGTAAGAGCAAGAGCTCCTCAACTTTGATGACTTAACGATATTAGTGGGTCTTTCGTCGTATTTGTGAGACCACTACTGTGATAAGCTTGCCAAGTTTGGTCACCATACTTGGCTAGAGACATCGATCAGGTTGAGGCTGTTCATCGGTGGTTCACCAAATCTTTACAAAGGCTTAACAACATGACCTACTATTTTTTAAAGCTTGACTGACATGAATTGCATAGGCTATGTGCTGAACTGTGCTTAACTTGCTTAAACTTAAAGGGGAAACCAGCAATATTACTAGTGTCTTTTTTGTGGTCAGAAGAAAGTGCTTACTTGATGTCACGGTCTTAAACTGAATGTAAATCAGGTTTAGGTAGGGACTGGTATAATCGGGTGGTGAAAGTGTGGATTGCCCTTCCATCTGATATGGTTTGGCCACATCTTTTCCTACATTGAAGAAAAGGATTCACAAAACAGACGTCTCCGGTTTAGTTAGATGGAGCTAATTACAGCACAAACAGTTTTTTTCTTTTCTGGGTTACGAATTGTTGTGTTTTGTTTACATTTTGTGGACTTTAAGTTTCTGGTTGGGATCACTATGTTTAAACTTAATTTAGGCTCGGAGTTAGTAGCTACTCTGTAGCCCTTCCATGAA
>JAHWFP010047238.1:25635-46553 GCA_023313725.1 Lithobius niger | reverse complement strand
CGTAAAGCACAACAGCACTTAAACAGATGCAATTTTCTCAATTGTACATTTTATTATTTCAATTGAAAATGATCAATTTTTATCCGTGTACATTTTAACAAGTGAAAATTCAATCATATAACCCCTTTTTACGGCATACCTGACGTTTTTGTTTGTAATCCGTGTACCTTTTTTACGGCTATGGCGTCGCCATGTAAGTGGTCCATGTAAGATTGAAGCCCAGGGAAATGTCTGGGTCAGACCATGTTTCAGATTTTAGGTAGGTGCAGTAGGTTTTTCTGAAACCGTGTCAGCCAAGAAAAAGAAGAACAAGAACCAGAACAAGAACAACAACAACAATTAAGAAGTAAACAGTTTTCAAATTTACGTGTGGCTTCCTACGTTTACTCTTGCACAGAATTGCATAAAGGTCGTGTAAAGTTTGGAAAGGTTGCTATCTACTATCTGGCCAAGTTTGGTCGAAATATACTGAATAGAAACGGAGAAATTAATAGTTTCAGTTTTGCTGGAGAGACGACTTCAATCATATATATATGCACGGCTATCGCCATGTATGATAATGAATTTGAAAAAAAAAACTTATTAACATTTAGCAGCAAATATTTTACCACGGAACGAAACCCTCGACATTTGTATTCCAATAGAAATGAAATCTGGTTGAGGTAGCAGAATCATTGGACAACAGAACGTGGTAACTCGTTTGACCATGACGTGTCCGTTACAGGTTGTGACGTTTCTACCTTTTAAACCTGAGCGTCCTGAACCCCCAAGTGTAAATGAAGAGTTGTAGGGAATAAAAAAAACCACAACTAATCCGAAAAAAATACAAGAGTGGTGTTATTAACAAAATTTCAGAAGTTACCTCTTGAATAAAAATGGTGGCCACCATTTGGATTTAAACCTATCAGCAGGAGGGACATGAAGGAGAGACCGTAGGGCTCGATGGAGTGTATGGTAATATTACCTAGGATTATTAGTTGTTTGGGATGATGCGTCATTCTCAGCGTCTGATGTTTTAAAGGGATATACCTCCCAGCGCCATTTTCTCGATCCTCCACATCAAGTACGGCCCCAAAAGGTCTATTTACTTACCGTTAGTCTTTCCCTTGCTAAAAATCCGTCTTAAAATGTGGCGTCTAGGAGATTTTCTGTTGAATAATTGTTAACTTTATTAACTACGTCCGGCAGTATGTGATGCATTTAGGCCGTATTTATACAAAAGAAGCATTACCTTTTATTTGCAAAAAGTGAAGCTATTGCTTCGGGTTATATTCATAAGAAAAGTGAAGGAAAAGGTTTTACTTTTAGGCAGAAGTATTTGCTTCAAAGTGGAAAGTTTTACTTTTTTTCGTATTCATAAAACGAAGTAGTTGCTTCAAACTTGAAGGATTTGTTTCCAGAAAAATGCATCTAGTCCGGAGCAACTTTTTTGCAAGAATCTCTCTTTTTCCAGTCGAACCTTCATTTGCAGTGTGTGTTCTGAGTGGTGTATTTGCTATGGGAGCGTTCACAAACCACGCACCTTTTTCTAGCAATTTAGACCCCTCTTCCCCCTTCGTAACACTCGTATAACAGTTGGCGTCACCCCCCCCCCCATCTGAAAATACGTAACATTTTCTAACCCCCCCCCCCCTCCTCTGTATTACCATTTGTATAGTTTTTTTTTTACGAGTTCGTTTTTATGAGGTGTCCTTAGTACCTATGGGCGTAATGACCAGTGATTTGGGAAAAAAAATTGTTAAGTCGTCATCTGAGAAGGCGCTGAATTGACATCTGCATTCATGGCTTCCAACATAATTTTTTCCTCGGCAGTAGTCGAATGTGCTTTTTCCCTGTTTTATTTTTATCAGTTTTACGTTTCACGTTTTCATCTTTTTCATAAAGGCTTTACTATTCACCTCTTCTCAAAAGAACGTCATATATTCATGTACAGTGGTATGTAAAGTGGTATTTTTGTTAGTCTTCGTGTGATTTTGCTTTTTCCAGGACCGGGAATTCGCGGGCCTTGTCCGATCGGAAATGCTCATTCGGAGGTGGTATCTTTACCTCCATGTACGTTTTCACTTTCACTTACTGACGACATTTCTTCTGTTATATGCAACTTCTACACATACTTTGCACTAGATAAATCAACACGTCACTTCAGTTCTCAACACTGAAACACATGAACAAATTCAGTTCTCAACGCTGAAACAAATTAAACAATTGAACACGTCTCACATTCACACTGCAAGTTAGAATTTGTTGCAGCACGTCTGAAAGCACACCTTCGGTACCTTTTACTTCTTTCATTTGAAGTACTTACTTGCAAGGAGAAGGTCGAGATTATGAATACCGAATGAAGCAAAACCTTTTACTTCTGCCTTTTACTTCGAAGTAAATGCTTCATTTTTATAAATACGGGCTATTGCGCGCTTACAATAATCATGATGTTTCATTTCTGTGTGGTCATGTACTAATTTTCTAATAATTACCATGAGATCAAAAATATAAACGACTAACGCTGTAAAAATTAAAACTAATTATTCCAATAGATCGCCGAAGCAAAATTATAAGACACTAGCCTAGAAAATTATAAATTGTGATTTTAAAATACGACAATCATACCGGTTTTTGACGACACAATTAATGATGCGTTCACGCTGCCTTGTTTATTAGGCGCAATCCCAACTGAGATAGTAGCTGTGTTTTTCGCTGCGGGGAACGAAGCTACTGTCTCAGTTGACCTTGACTATAATAAATGCGCGGATGCGATCCTGTTAAAAGGCAGGCGGTATGTTGCTTTAATGGCATGAAAGCCGGTTTCGCGTTCTGCTAGCACCCTTATCAAAACGTCAGCATCACACGTCAGAAAAAAATGGCTGCAAACAAAGCGATACTTGTCTGGCTCACCTTGATCATCTTTTGTAATGGCCATATACTAGTCCTGATGTTACGATCATTTTGCCATGGATTACTAGAAAAGAAAACATAAGAAACGATTGGAAACGATTGAAATTTAAACCCTGAACGAATATTTTGTCTTGAAATTGGCTCGAGCTTGTTGGCCTGCCGAGGGTAAGCCAAGAGGGGCAGCTACCGCTAGCATCCCTGCAAGATCGAGTCCAAACAGCCGCAACTCGGAGGCCCTCTAGTGTGACGTTTTTCAGTTTCAACACCAATCATCGATTGCGCATTCTCCGTTGTCTTGAATCTCGTGCTGCAGTCACACCGAAAGCCTTCTCACGCGAGTTGTACAGCCGATGAAGAAGGCCATCTGTTAGAAAGTCGCATCCTCACAAACAAGCAATAACCCTACATGTTACCACATGTTCCTTCCATCTCTCGTTCTGGGACGCGACCCCACACAGCCAATTGTAGAACGACTGGTCGTAAATATTTTCTGAGATAATCCACATTAAAAATATGCTGAATAAGTACAACAAATATCACTCGTGCACGATTAGTCTAGGCATGTAGCACCTCTGCGTGGAACAGCGTTCCAAGAGCGTGAAGCGATGAAGCAAATGATGTCACCAAGCCAAGGCCGACTGGGGTAGAAAGTACATGTTTCGCATGCGTACTCAATGCCAGTGCACGCAAGTGCCAGAAAGTTGAAACCTTTTAGCACTGCTTTTGTAAAATAAGTTTCTGACGATGTCGAATCAATCAGCCTGGATGCGGGAAATGAAACCCACAGCTGAATGAAACCCAGACGACCTTGTGACAAACATGGAATATGACTACACACGTAGTCACACGCACACACGTGCACACATGTATGATTTTTTATTAGATCCTGCTGTCGAGGATTCTCTATCACACATTATAGTCGCGAGCAACCTCAGCAGCACAAAAAAACCCTTGAAAACTTTCTGGTAACGTACAGTAGTTAGAATAATTGTATGATGGTTTCTCGATGTTGACTAGATTAGATACGAATCAAATTTCTTCGGTGCGTCACGTATTGGGCAGCAAAATGAAGTAGCAGACAGCACCCAGGAGCCAATGGCTGTCAGCAGTGACCGATGACTGTTATGTCGGCATATGTGCGTATAGAAAGCATTACGCCACGTTATCTTTCCTTTTCTGGTAAATGACTGCGCGATATCAGCACCAGAGAGAGCTTGAAGTGCTGGGTTACTTCAGCCTTGTTGGAACCTAGTGTGTCAAGGCCTGTATACAGTTCACAAATTTTGAAATTCGATCCAGCCAAATCCGTGATCCGGAGAGGGTGGACAACTACTTGTTCTTGTTCTTGTTTTTTTTTCTTCATTTTCTTCTGGGGATCGTCTGTCATCTCTACAGGTCAAACTGCACCACCTAAAATCATGGGAATAGTCTCAAATCATAGTTTCCTATGTGAACATGTGCCTTTTGAAGGTTATTTTAGTTTAATTGAAATAGTTATTTTAAAAAAAGCCATCACCTGCTAACTAAAATAATGTTGTTTCACTGATTGAAAAATGAAGTTCTCCGTACCGTAATCAAATTCTCCCAACGTATAATTACGTCGGTGTAGAAAACATTCCTGTTGGATTTCTGAATAATGTTCGATACACTAACTATTCCTACTTGTTAATGTTAATGTATATTGGTACTCAAGGTAGCGTTCTGTGCAGGAATAGGTCCTAATGTTCTGCATAGGAATGGTGCCTCACAATCAGTGTAGATACGAATCCCACATCATAGAGTTTATAATTGCTCCAACTGTTCGGTGTAAAAAGTAATCCTCCATTTCCGGATGACTGTACTGCATTTCTAACCAATGTCTGCCACTGGGAAAATTCTGACTTCTATCAGAATTTTGCTCGTAAACGAGTTAGCTATTAGTTGATAGCAAATGAAACAATGAATGCAAAAACAGGCCGCCATTTTGAAATGCTATTATCGTTCGATTTCCATCAAACTTAAAATGGAGACGAAATAGTTGATACCAAGTGAAACGGTAAAGTGTCATCTTGAAATTGGGTGGCCATTTTGAAATTATGCTTATTTTCGTCCGATTTCCTTTAAATTTAGAATGTAGACGATATAGTTGTTACCAATTGAAACAATGAACGAGCTATCATCATTATTATGCTAAAGATGAAATTATATGCATGGGAATGATGAGCCATTCTGAAACCCTCCACCGACAATAAACCAATGTTAGAAGCATTCGTTTCTCGGGCGTGTACTGCAAACCAAAATAACAGACATTGGGTAGGTAAGATGGTAGCTCTTCACCATGAAACAGAAGCCCGGTGAACATCTTGCACCAACAAGGGTCTCCCATCTCTATGCGTTCATCTTGTGAAAAGTGTCCATACCCGGTTTAATTTGATTATATCCAGTGTGTAGCCATTCACCGTCTGTGGTAATTCCGTAATAAAACTGTCGTTTTATGTGGAAAGTGAATTTTATGTGGGAAGCAAAATCCTGACAAGTGTTGTAATAGTTAAGCAGTTCAAAAGCTGCACCGGGAAGCCATTATTTGGCAAGAATGTTTGAGATAGTAACACGGTGGCCATCTAGAATTTTGCAACTTTGCGTAACAAAGCAGTGTTATATACCTTTGGAACGATATAGTTGTTACCAATTGAAACAATGAATGTGCCATCACCATTATTAGTCTTCAATGGCCGTCACCTTGCAACAGGTGGCCATTTTGAAATTATGCTTAGCATTGCCCGATTTCCTTTAAATTTAGAATGCTTATTGCCTACAAGTATCCTGGTAGCTAACCAGTTCAAAAACTACAGTGGAAAGCCATTATTTGGCAAAAACAAACTTGAGATAGTAATGCGGTGGCCTTCTTAAATTTTTGAAACTTTACGTGCCGTAGCCAAGTTATATCTCTTTGGAAAGGTAATTTTATTTCCTACAAGTTTCCTAATAGCTAACAAGTTGAAAAACTGCACTGGAAAGCCATTTAAAAAAAAAACGTAGTACTTCAGATAGTAGTGCAGCAGCTATCTTGAATTTTCGAATGTAGCACCCCTCTTACAGGGAAGCTCGACACCCACCATCGGATTCCATTTTCTACACATTCAAATGAAGCCATTGACTCCTCCCGCATGTTTCCATCACGAAGGAGCACACGGAACCAATTTTTTCGACATCTGCTCCCAGACTAAGACTAGGATCCAAATATAGTTTTTAAATGTTCATTTTTGACGGAGTTATTAAGCTTTCAAAGTTTATGGCCATTCCCATCACGAGTTCTTATCCTTTTCTTCTGCAGGGTTTATTTTTTGTCAGGAAATCTCAAATATTTATTGAACATTGACGAAATCTGGCTCACAACTTGAGCTCACAACTCACTTGAGCTTGAACTCACTTGAGCTTGAACTTGAACTTGAGCTTGAGCTTGAGCTTGAGCTTGAGCTTGAGCTTGAACTTGAGATTGAACTTGAACTTGAGCTTGAACTCACTTGAGCTCACAACTTGAGACTCCCCCTAACCATCACATACCAGAAAAGGTTAGATTTTGTGAATGATTCTGTGATTCTGTAAAGGGTGTTACTATGCAGAAATGGTTTGACGTACATGAGATAATCGCATGATAACATTGTGCTTGTGATAACACAATGTAATTCACGTGTTGAGTAATGTTATTTCGTCATGTCTTTATCATCTGCCAAAGGTTGGCATTGAAAACTGGAGCAGAAGTAACTTCAGAATCGTCAGTGTAAGGCCGATAGGTTCTTTCTTACTCATATCCATAATGAAGTTTCAGCTTTTGGGACTGATATGTTATCCAGTGTTCTTTCTTGGAGGCTATGGTAAGTCCTGCAGCTATAGGACCAGCGATGTGGCTATGTCGTTGAGGGCCCTGGAACAACGCGAACCCCCACCCCACCTAAAAAAACTAACCACTTTCGCCACCACCTAAATATGATGTGCAGGTTATTAACTAGTCATATTAAAAAATATATATAAGTTTACTCGAAAAAAAAAATAAATAAATATAGGCAGCAAACTTTTTCTAGCAATGTACGACTTTAGTTGGACAGAATTGGTTTGGTCAATGTATGTAAATCTGATTACAACATGTGCTTACACGGTCATATGCTCTCCCATTTCTTGTGTTACCTGGCGTGGGTCTTAGGTAGTTTGCGAAGTAACTATGTCTGCTACGACTAATCTGTTACACTTTTTTGTACCTTGTTTTATTGTCAGCTTGTCTGCTGAACGTGACAATCTAATGGTGCCGTAAAATAAATAAAAGTGTGTAACTACTATGCACTTTGGCTACTGTGCACTTTGGCTTACATTCCTGATTGACTCTATTGTGCACTGCCACCTCTCGTATTATTACATTTATTAAAAAGGCAGTGTATTTTTTACAAATTCCAGCTGCTGATTTCCCTGTATAAAGTTCCCAGGCCAACTCTTGCCTCAAATCTGTATAACATCTTAATTTCGATCTTCTTTTAAGCCATTGTCTTGGTTTCCTCGAGTTGTTTGTTGTTCTTCCATTTCATCATCCACAAGCAACAACAAAAGCCTGAAGCTCCTAGTCGTCAAGCTGCAGCCATTTTGAAAACAAGATTTTTCAACATATCCCGTAACTTAGTACTTTGGTTGTCAGTTGCTGTGACTATGGTTGCTCAAATTTGCTGCTCTTGGATGCTGTCTGTCGATGTTTCATGGCTGCTGGAAACCAACATTTTTTCACTCGGACAATTGACAGGCTGATGGATTCCCGTGGTGATTGCAGGATGATACCTGGTTTGGCTGCCTAATGTCTGTCTGCTATGTCGGCTAACAGAAGTAGCTGCCTGAAGCCATTTTCAGAACACCAGTAGCGATGTCTTCCATCTTTAGACAATTCGAACCTAGTCAGCCACGCTGCAAGGAACCAGCGGTTTCATCTTTAAAATGAGGCTACATTCTCACATTCAGCAAACATGGCTCCTGGAAATTCCTGGTCCACTTTATCAATCAACGTTGATTAATTATCAAGGAGGTTAACACACATCATACAATTAAAGAAAGACCGAGTGAGTTGGATACAATATTATTAAATGTATACTTAATTTTAGGTAAGCCTTTTTTTAGGCATTCCAAGCAACCATACTACGGTACTACATGTAATATAAGGGAATCCTTGTTCAAATATGCTGCTTTTGGCTGCTGGATGTTCATATAAAACTGCTGCTGTCGCGTTTGATTGCCTAATTTATTCTGGCCTTACACAATAGGCAACATTTTTTGTTTCATGCGGTACTTTTGTAATTTTATTGCGAACTCCATTCGGTTTATTTAACTACAGTTTCTATTTTAGCTTCCCTGCAACTTTTCAATTTGCACTGGTGGTTTACAACGCTAAGGTAAAAAGTGACAAAACTATAGCATCGTGACCGTACATTTTAACGTTAACCAAACTTTGTGTCCAAACACCCCAATAACGATTTTTAATAAAATTTTACGTTCCATTTCGATTAAAACTATTACAGGTACAAGAAAACAGCAGTCCCTGGTCCATACGTACTGTTTCACCATGTACACGGACTCTACTCCTTATATCACAAATCAATTGCAGTCCATTTTTTTGTTGTGTTACAGGCATTGCAACATCATCTCCGAATACAGCATGTGGAGACTGGATTCCATACAAAGATGAGAAATGCATCAAGGTTCTTGAACGAGCTGGTTTTCAAACGAAGGAAGATGCAGAAATCATCTGCCAATCTTTGAACGATGGTGGAAATGAAGAAGACATTCCAAAGTTAGTGGCTTTACAAACTGAAGAAAAACAGAAATTTCTGCAAAAATTACTCTTCGGTGATCTAGGCGTTTTGGACAATGTTTGGTTGGGTCTGGACTTGGGATCAGACGGAGTATATCGATGGAATGATGGCAGTGACTTATTTTTCACAAACTGGATTGAAGAAAGGGCTGATCACGATCGCAAGTGTGCGCAAATGGAATCAGGAGACGGAGCTTATGAAACTGGGAAATGGACTAAAGCAAGCTGTAAGAAGAGAAATGCTGTTGTTTGTGAGAGGACACAACATTGGACTCTACTGACTTTACAAAACAAATTGTTAAGCATGAAGTTAGAAATAGAAAAGCATTATCAAGAAATCACATCCATAAAACAAAACCCAGGTAATGTTTCCTTGATTTATAAAATGTGCCTTGGTTGGCCTAGAGGAATTCCATGCAAAACAATTAAACAATTTAAAAACATTCTCACAATTTATTGATCAATCAGTAGTAGACTTGCTCAGTTTTGGACCGATTTAATTGGTGACGCGCAGTACAATACAGAGGAGCTTCTCATCCTATGATGATGTCTGTCTATCGGTTTGTCTGTCTGGCTGTATCCACGATAGCTTTTTAACCAGTTATCTGATCTATTTCAGATTTCCCACAAAGGTTCTATTCCCCACATTTGTGGATTTAAGTTCAGAAATTAATAATATTGGGTTCCTGTCTTTTTGACTATGCAAGATGAGAAATTGAACAGACATAAATAATCAGAAATTAATTTGCTACAACTAAAAGGTTTCAAACATGATGCAACACCTAAAAGCTTGACTGTGTATTACGTTTTTCAGTTATTGGTCAAAGTCCAGTCATAAGCGAATTCAACCACTGCACTTGCATTACTGGACTTCACGGAATTTGTTTTACAGTACTATTTACTGTAATCCTGACCATAAATAAAGATGCAGTCTGCAGTACAGGTGAGAATACCCAGCAGACAAATTTCACTGGTTGCGTAGTCTGCTCTTTACGGATGCGGCAATAAAAATAACGCCCTGAAAATTGAAATCCCGAAAACGCCACGAATAGATGTACCTATCGCTCTTCAACCGTTAAAGTTGTGGCGCGCTTGCCGACTAATGAGTAGTTTTCGAACCTTGCATAGCTGCCGTAGCCAGTCTGGCATCTTCACGTTTTGGTGACAGTCTGCTGGGGGTGCTGGCAGCCCATCTTCTGCATTTCCAAAGTTAATGCTTCCCCCGTCTGTGTGTTGGCATGGCCATATTTCAGTTTGTATCCATGGTGCGGTTGTGGATTTTATTTGGGAAGCCGTAGCCTTTTTTTTTCTGTATTAGTTGTATATTGTGCTGTAAACATTTTCCCTTTCTGCGGAGAATCCACCATGCCTGGTCCATTTGCCTTTTGGCACAAAGTTTTGGGTAGGCCTGCCCACAAGACCCGCTGGTTTACACTTGAAAGGTGGTTTCACATGTTGAAGCAAAATGTCTTTTTCCATTGCTGGCAGTTGCAATTTTTCTCCAGGAGCTCTATGCAGCGGTTTTGGAAAGTTATCAAGTTCTGTTGCTGGCCTGGTGACATTTGTTGTATTTTACACTGAAATTCTTTGTGCCTTTCTTTGCCATCCCTACGCATTTTCTTTTGTATGTCTTTATCAAGGTGGCTGCCATTTAGCTTTGGTGTTGTATGACTTCGGCCGTCCACAGCCGGGTTTTGCAATGGCTGTTGGTTTCCGGGCATCTCGGCCGGCCTCCAGGCTGTGCTGTTTGAAGCAGGCGACGTGGTTTATGATCACATCTTTCACGGCGTGACTCACTGTGATGGCTGGGCTGACCACGTCCGTAAACCACGGCAGAGCCTGAACGTGATGGCAGGACTGTCCTTCTCGACGCCTACCGTCCCACAAACGGCGATTCTCTTCCCCTTTGTCACTGCTGTGGTCCATGTTGGGTGAAGGGGTGGAGTTGTGTTCAAGTGCCTGTTAATACCCTATCACTCTGGTGGTCAGGTCGGTTCAGAGGGATGGCTAATGAAAAAGTGTGTGTTTTATGCCTCCTTTTTCCTTAATTAGGTAAGAATTAACGTACGACGTGTTGGAAATGCGTTCTCACTGGTCAAGCTGACCGCAGTTACAAAGGCCGGCCCTTTTTAGGGAACTTGGCAGCTTCTCTTAGCTGGATGCTGTACTAATACAAAGTTTAGTAGGTGTAGACCATACAAATCAAAGTTGTTGAACCCCTAGTCACCAAACTTCATTTGCCTGTAATGTAATACGTAATACAAAAGATCTGGCCCTTCTCCTAGCCATTCACTACTTCCAGGAAAACAGACAATAATTTAAATCGTTAAATTTTACGGATAGGTGTAAAATACTAAAATAAATCTCATATTAGGAAATAATATTTTGGCCTAGTCGCCAAACTTCGTTTGCCTGTAATACAATACGTAATACAAAAGATCTCCTCGTGCATGACCAACAGCCCACCTTTTCTTTTCCCCAAGCCAACCACTACCTCAATGAAAAAAAAAACACTAACCTAAGTCGTTAAATTTTAACGGCAAGTGTAAAAATCGGATTTTAGGAAATAACATTTTGGCATTAGCATGGGAGACTGAGGTCAAACGTAGTAGCCTTTAGTAATCCCAATTTTTTTTGCAGGCTTACCTATCAACTTCACATATGTGCAGTTGCCAGGACAAGATCCTCCGAGCACCCTGTGGCCTGGGACAATGTGGAAGGATATAGGATCGGAATATGCTGGGTTATTCTTCCGAGTAGAGGGAGGAGAGGCCGCACCATTCGGTTCCTTACAAGAAGATAATACAAGAAGATTGTCCGACGTGCATTCTCAAGAACACGGAGGGGAATATCGTCTCTCTTTGGAAATGCCATCTGATGGATCCTGGAGTAATATTGTAAGGACAGCAAATGGCGGAAACGGAAGTCCATTCGGAATCAATTTCCGTTTGACGAAAGGTGAAGTCCGTCCACGAAACAAATCAGTGAAAATCTGGAAAAGAATAAACTAGAAAAATATCATTATATAAAATAAATTTATGCTAGAACCGTCACACAAAAATTACGTGAAGACATACGATTGGTGTATTTGTCTCAGTTTGTCCATCGGTGGTCCTCAACGCTGAATGTCTTACGATACACACTTACGGCGTCGTTTTGTGCGTTGAATATTTTAGTTGTACTTGTACAGGGTGGCCCATAAAAAAATAGCAACGTCAATAATGTGTTTAAGTTCACACTTTTTTCTAGTTTTAAGTGCGGATAGGAACCATTTTTCTAGATACGAAATTCAATGCTGATTCTTGATAGATGGTCCTATTTCAAAATTGTCTGAATAAAATATTTAACGGTATTTCAGCTTTCGTTCTGTGTAATGAAATTTTCAGGCCCCAAATTCTGTCTGAATGAATAACGAATGAAAACTTCATTTCACATGGACACAAGTCGTTGCATGACGTAACAAGAGCAACGTCTATGATAAAAGATGTTCTGCTGACGTTCCGCTGATCAAACAGACGTTGCTGTACGACAAAACAACGTCATCTTAGACGCAAATAAAAGGTACATACAACACAAAACATTGCACATCGGATCAGTTTTTTATTTTTTTTATTTCTTGGAGCAATACATCGTCATATGAAGCAAACTTCATGTGTTAAGTTTTCAAAGTTTGCAAAACCGTCTATTGTAAACATTAATAAACGGTTCTGTACGAGAAAGACGTCTATTGTGCCCGCAGCGTATCTTGAGTCCTTCAGATATTTTACGAGCGGCTACATCTTCCTGGAGGGAGCGGCTTTCATCGACGGCCGTCATTGTTTTTGTAACCACCTAGGATATCAACAAGGTGCTCTGCTATCGAAAACATACAATCGATTATCTGTATTCGTTCTGGGGCGAACTCAAGATAGGCCGCGGACACTATAATAAAGGAAAAGGTGAACCAGGGATTCGCTACGAGAGACCTCCGATCATGGCAGGGAACAGATATAGCGTCCAGAATCGATTATATAGCCTCAGAAGGCACCTGGTAGTATCTCCCACTATCCTAGTCGGCACAGACTGGCGGTGGTTTTGCCAGGCTCTCAATGTCGGCCATCGGCCAGATCAACTCTTCTACGAAACTAGGCTGACCTCTGGCACAACTCAGCCACGATGACCACCATGGGAAATTAAAAACAAATGAACAAATTATATAACAAAAACAATGAACAACTACAAATGAAGCTGTAGTAAGAAGAGGTTTTAATAATTTTACTTTCAGTGTTTGTTTTATTTCGGGGGCCGGGTTTTGCAGACCACATGGACAGTGTTGGCATCAAATCAACCAAAATGGCTTAGAAAGTCGACGGAATCCTTTATTCAAACAATCCCCACCCACATCATTGCAATAGTCTAGTGTTTTCTTTTCACTGTAACAGATTCGACCGCATAGGAAACGACCAAATTTCCGAAAACGTGTTATCAGCCAGCTCATCCATTCTCTTTAATTTGATTTGAAAGGTTCCTCTACCACCACCATGCACTGACGTTATAGCAACGCGATTAATGATACTGCTGCACTTAACCTTGTAACACGGGACGGAAAGCCAATGGGCTCGAAATTGGTTAACTAAATACAGATGCAAACCTATTTACGTTGCCTTTTGGACTTATATGTCAGACTGCCTGAGCGGGGAATCGAACCCACGACCAAAGGCCAAGGTCCTACCGCTGAGCCAGACTGGCACGGCCAAAAGGAAACGTCCATAGGCAGCATTTAACACGCACACATATACATGTAAGCATACACTTTTCCAATCGCCACTGGAGGGGCGCTTGATTCCATTCGAGCCCATTGGCTTTCTGTCCCGTTTAACCCATTATTTCACGCTTCTTGTGTGTTCCTTTTGTCGGCTTCGCTGGTGTGTGGTGCACAATCAAGCGTCCCTCCAGTGGCGATTGGAAAAGTGTATGTTTCATGTATATGTGTGCGTGTTAAATGCTGCCTATGGACGTTTCCTTTCGGCCGTGTCAGTCTGGCGCAGGACCTTGGCCTTTGATTTCAGAGGTCATGGGTTCGATTCCCCGCTCAGGCTGTCTGACATATAAGTCCAAAAGGCAACGTAAATAGGTTTGCATCCGTATTTAGTTAACCTTGTAACATGATCGCCTTTCCACCCTTGTATTAAAGTGGAATAATACAATAGTGTGAAGTATGTAAATTGAGTCAAGTTGTCTAGATGCCTTGAGCAAGCAGATATGGTTGCACAATGTCAACGTAGTTAGTTAACCTGGTTTCGCCTGACAATCAACTATGTTGAGTTACTGCACTATTTGGGTTTCAGTTTGTTCCGCTGTGTATATGAAGCAAGTTTCACATTGTTTGAGTATTGTGTGTGGTTTTTCCCATCGTTTGGTTAATGAGTGCGCAATGTAGCCACAACGTTTTCAGAGCTTTTCTAAATTATTGGTCTGTTTCTTGCAAGTAGATTTGCATGTTTTATTAATTTTTTTCCGTCATTTGGATAGTTTCCCCGACTGTATGAACACGCCATGATGCATAGTTTAAAAAAAAAAACGTTTCGACCATTCCATAAAACCTTTATTATAGGATAGGGACCTTTCTGATTACCAAATTGGAGGATTTAACATTCGCTAATTTGGTATATTTTTACAGATCAATATGTCGAACGGTTTTTAAACTATGCATTAGACCTGATTTTTAAATAGGATTTTTGTTTCAAAGATTTATTCCCAAGTTGACATGACACAAATTTAAAAGATTACTTTATCTTAAACATAATTTACAGTTTTTTGTTAATTATATCTATACATATTTGCCTACATTAATTTAACGTTTAAGAATACATGTAAATTTATACAATTGTACTGCATCAGAAACCTGTACTCCCTGAACACAATTAATTCATCATCATCATTTTATTTCAATCACTGCAGCACTGCCAAATGGTAATCGTGCTTGGTATCGGAACCATACGGAGCCGGTTTATTGCTATCGGAACCACAATCAATATCGAAGCACCGCTATAACGATGTCTACTTTTTCTACATAGCCTGTACGACACATTATCGTTCAGAAGATATCTTTAAAGCACAAACTCTTAAGTTTAGGCCTTTCACATGCTATGGTAGTAAACGTATCCGTTATTATGTAAAGTTCAATGTCAAGTTAAGCAACTGATACTCACTAACTATTAAATGCACTTTAATGAACAATAAACATACAAGTTCAATAAACATCCACTGTTTAATTAAAATAAAATATTCTTCTAATAATAGTGATAGTTTTCAAAACATTTCCCTGTTATTGTCATGTACAGGCATATATTACTCAAAACGTACATACACTAATTAAAAGTAAACAGAGGCGATTACTCACCAATGATTCATTCATACACGTGTACCTCAGTGATGTAAAAATACCTAGCGGTTTGGTGCGCCTCCAGCAGAAGTTATAGTGCTAAAAGTCAGAGGAACAATTTTGCTAGGTAATTCCTACTGGTAAATACATGCCACAATAGACAAGAGCACGAGCCATCATGCGGCCCGTCTCTTCTCGAAAATACCCGGGGTGACTGAGGTCAGACTCGAGACAGGGACCTGTGACAGATGACATAGTTCTGTTATCCATCAAGAGACGGTATTCCCAAATCAAAGAAAACAGAGTTACTGTTCGTAAATTTCCTTAAGCTTGGCTCGTGTCTTAGGAAGTGCTATTCACTATGATTTGTCAGCTTGTTGGTGCTTCCGGCATGCCATCGAAGGCTAACCATTCAATATCACTAACTCCACTGGAGTATGCCAGTTCAGTGCAGTCCCCACACTAGTTGGGAGATATTGATCACAGCGAATCCGTGCAGCATCGTTTCACCCACTCCTTGGTGGGTATTTAAAACCTTCCATATCCCACACGCCTACAGCGTTTGAGATTAGAATTTCTTGAATTATGACGACTGAAAGGCAATCTATATTTGGCTTTTAAGATTATTAGGGGTATTCTTCCAATCGACGTCCCCTTCTTTGAACTCTCGAAGGTAAAAAAATACAAAACGCGTGGCCACTATGGTAAACTGGTCAAGCTTAAAACCCACCTGAACGTTCGCTCTTTTTTCTTTGTGGTGACAATTATCAACCCATAGAATGCGCTGCCGTCTAAATTAGTCCAGTCGCCCTCCCTTCGAAAGTGGACTCGACGAGTTAGACCTGAGACCGTTTCTGAGGAGACCAGAGTTATGTCTGCCCACATTCCGTCCGTCCCCGCAGATAACTGTTCGTGGGACCGGCTTCAGAGACTTCGGTCCTGCCGTCTCCATTCACACCATAGCGGGTGTGACAAACCAAATATTATTATTATTAATGCATTTTCAACCTTGTGTTATAGCTGAAGGGTTGCCAATTACTGGTTTATTCCTGTGGACGGAGACTTCTACCTGCCATCAATGACTTCATTATGGGCTGGCCACACCACCAACCAAACAGCCATACACATGGTTGTATTTGCAACCCTTTTATTGGCACGGTGACTCTTTGCAGAAATACTAACCATCTACAATGGCTATTTGCAGCAACTCTCTGGTTGTTGTGTTTGGGTGACCCATCATTCTAAATAGCTAAAAATTCCTTTTCACCCCTTAAAAGCCTTACAAAGCAACACAGTTTTCATATACGTCCACCAGTGTACTATCCAGTTTCATACGCACCTGGAAATAGCCTTCGCTGTAATGTATAATAATAATAATAATAATAATAATAATAATAATAATAATATTTGTCAAGCAAATTGCCAACAGGAGAAGGAAGGGACATCGGAGGTCCACTGACACCATTCCTCATTTAAACGCACAAGAAAAAAAAATCAAGGTTTACAGCAACTAATCTAATTTTGAACAAAGAAATAGTGGGTGCTGAATCAACATACAGTGGAAGTGAGTTCCACGGCCGGACCACGCGATTGCAAAAGAAAGATTTCCTGCAATTTAAGTTGCACTTGGCCACAGCAAGCTTCCAAGGGTGACCCCTTGTACGAGAGTTCCCACGAATCGTGAAGAAGTCAGACACATTAATTGCCGTTAAGTTATGAATAATAGAAAATGTCAAATGTAGGTCCGCTCTTAGTCGTCGGAGTTCCAGGGATTCAAGTTTCAGCAACTCAAGTCGCCTACCATACGATAAATAATACAGACCAGGGATGCATTTAGTAAAAGTTCTTTGTACAGACTCAATATATCTTACATCTTTTAATAGGTGTGGTGACCATACTTGACTTGCATATTCAAGCAATGGTCTAACGAAGACCTTAAAGGCCCAGATCATAGAATTGCGGTTCCCGCTAACGAAACATCGTCTAATCATAATCGCACGGACCTTAGCGTGGACCTTAGCATGGACCTAGCACGGACCTAGCTCGGACCTTAGCATGTATGTCATGCAATGCAATGTATGTATTATGTGCGCGGCGTATCTTGAGTCCTGCAAGCAATTTACGAGTGGCTACGTCCTCCTGGAGGGAGCGGCGTTAATCGATGGCCGCCATTGTTTTTTTTAACCGTCTTGGATATCCAAAAGGTACTCTGCTACCAAAAACGTACAATCGATTATCTGTGTTCGTTCTGCAGCGAACTCAAGATAGGCCGCGGAGACTTTAATGTAACTTTTAATTTATGTCCCATTGAGAAAAATGACGAATCTTAAAACTGTCCAGTTAGCATTTTCCCTACGATTCTTCAAGCACAATCAGTGCCAAACAAGTGATTACTCAAACCAACTCTTTCATGATCACGCCTTATTTTCTATTTCACATTTCAGACGTTTGTAAAAAGTTCAATATTGAAGACACATATGCTACAACATAAACTTTCCAGATAGCAAAACTAAAGGAGTCCGCCTTAGGGGTCGTATAAAAAAACCTGCATCTCATTGTGTTGTCACTGTGATGGTCCCTTAATTAAGTTCCTTTAGTTTCATTAGTTGTTTATTCACTTACTGCTGTTCCTTCTTCGTATGTATAAATCGCTATAAATCAAGACACATGCTAGTGTGTGACTGTTGGTGTACAAGCTTTAGTTTTCAATAGTTAATATCAGCGTGTTAGATGGTAGTAGTTTCATGGTAGCCTATGTCGTTATAGTGTCCGCGACCTATCTTGAGTTCGCCCCAGAACGAATACAGATAATCGATTGTATGTTTTCGATAGCAGAGCACCTTGTTTATATCCTAGATGGTTACAAAAACAATGGCTGCCGTCGATGAAAGCCGCTCCCTCCAGGAAGATGTAGCCGCTCATAAAATATCTGCAGGACTCAAGATACGCTACGCGCACAATAGTGCAGTGTAACTGTGTGGATGGAGTGTTTGAATGATTGAAGTGTGCTGAAGAAAAAGTACAATTGACGAAATCATCCTCAAGGATTGTAATCATTAGCGTAGAGAAGAAAAACCTTCATTTAAGCAGTGGGTATCTTCCTGGATGCTTATCAGGTCTTACCATATCATTTCGAGCCAGCCTTGAAGTGGAACACTTAAAAACAGAGAATTACAGATGAAGGAGTACGTTTTTGATTCTTTAAAAATAGTTGATCTTGATGATTTGCAGTTGTAGTTGCGCATTAAATTTCATATGGAGGACGCCTGGCTGTAAGTAATATTATCATAAAGTTCGTGAGTTTACTAATATAGTTATCAGTTTTCTGAAAAATGTGCATCGACTCTGAGAATATCATTTTTCAACAAAAATGTTGCTAATTGTAGGTGATTATCATGTTACTGGTCAACCACCCAATTATTTCGAAATTGTCTGCTAAAAACCCTGTACGGTTTTTCCTCCCTTCCATCCGAGCAAACAAAGCTTTGATAATAATTATCAATTTGATTTGATGATTTGATAACAATTTATCAATCTAATACTCATCATTGTAATTTTGGAATCCAGGATAGTAAAGGAATTTTGCCAAAGCGTACACCGTGTTGCTGGTAATCAAGTGAAAATATGGATACCAAAGTGGTGTTTGCACTACAGCGACAGGAAACTCAAATTTTGAACCCCAAATCGTTGTAGCACGATGAAGCGGTTTATAGAAAACGAAACTAAACTGCACACGCAGTGTTTATACTCAACACGAAATAATAACATGGCTGTGTTTACCACTTTCAAAATGGCTGGTTGCTATGGCAACTGAACTCTCGACCCCATGTTTGCATAAGTGAATAAGCCTACTCTTTAAAGCAGTTTTCTCCAGTTGAAACTTATGAAATAAAAACAGCAGCTAAAAATTAGTCCCAAAAGTTCTAAAAGCATTAGCATTATTTAAATTTTATCTTCGTACCAAAGCTAACACCACTTGACCTAAATTGTGATGGATACTTCTTCTACATTAGTGATCACTGTTGCAATAGGGACAGAGGTGTTTACCTCAAATTTTCCTCAAAGGCAGCAATCGTTTGACTATTGTTGTAAACTATCGTTACTGATGAGTGTTAGGCTTGCAGTTAAATGCTTTATTATTTATATTTTTATTCTAGGAAAGATCCTTTGCACCTTTTAAGATATTTGACATGCGCCCATCCATTTGAGAGATAGCACCGGGATCCTTTGTACAGCAATCTACATCATTAATAACGTGTGATATGTGATTGTGTACCGCTATTCCTCTGAACTAAGGCGCCTACAAAGATGAGAGTAGTGGCGAATGACATATAATTAAATTGCGCTTCCGTTAGGCCTTTTTACATTGCTGTAACTTGATTTTTTTACCCCTAAATACACCAAAATTGCTCTGAAAACTGTTCGTGGCATCAAAGTTCGATCAGGCAAAAATCAACAAAACCTATATACAGCACGAATCGACAGCTACAGAGTGAGCGAAGCAAACAACACGGTGATGTAAGAATTATTAAAGCGGCATTCTATGGACCAGTCCAAAATCAGTGGCTAATGTGCCACTTTACTTTTAGCCGGCATTAATGGTGCATATCTTTTATATGGGGTGCGAAAAATGGCTGCAAATAACGAAGCAGGAACTAAACGAGGACGAAAGCCTGTTAAATTAATGTGATACGTATTTAATCTAAGAAAACTAAAATGTAATGAAAGCCAGGAAAGAGCAGTACTCACACGGACAGGAAGTTGCAGGCTATTAAAGGCAATGTCCAGGAATGGTACTTGGCTTGTTGCCACAGTCACCAGGAAGAGGTGGTGTTATCACCTTTACGTATTGGTAACACCAAACCTACTCTTTGCTTCCTTTTGAGGAGGGTTATCATTGCTGAATATCATTGGTGTCACCAGCCATTCATGGTCCGTCACGTTCTTGTTGATTGTTATCATTTTTATGGTGTTCATGGCTGTTTCCACTTTCCACCAGACACGGCATGTCAATTGGGCATGGCATGATTCGTCCTGTTGTCCGGGGTATTTTAATTTTGGTAGGAGGTACAGATATATGAAAAGGTCTAGATTTGGAGTTTGGTTAACATCTCTGTAGTGTGTGACACACTGGCATGTCGGACCGCAGATCTGTGACTGAGGTTGGCACTAATGCCCTAAGCTCTCGATGTGCCATTAAGCCTCAATCCCCCTCAAGGCAGAAAGCACCTAGTGAGTACTACACCTAGATTCTTACGGAGCATTACTAAATTTTGGTAAAGCTATAAAAATGAACTAAATGCAAATTTAAAATAAATTTCTTTTCACTCCACTTACAATAGTCCTTTCGCCTGTTTCCTAGTTTATTTTGGAACCGTTTGGTCAAAACCGTGGCCAGTAAAGAGATGATTTGTCCGCTATTAGAGCAGGAAAAATCTTCACAATAGAGCTGTAGAGTTTTTCAGTTCAATGACCCTGCACCTTCCCAAGTATACAGTGGTATACAGTGGTATTGCACTTGCACAGATTTAGAGCAAGTTGTTCAATTCGTGAGCACAACTAGACGGTGCCAGAGTTGGTTAATTCACTGGCGATGTACGTCAACGACCCTAAAGTGCCAGAGTTGTTCAATTAGTGGGTACTGCACTTGCACAGATCCAGCGGACTGAAGTTGTTCAATTCATGGGCAGGCACTGTACTTGCACAATTTCCAAATACTAATTCATGGGCATTGACTTACAAAACTCTAGAGCCTACAGTTGTGCAATTCACAGGTATTGCATTGCAGTCACAGAACTCTATTATACTGCTAGAGTTGTTCTGTTCACAGGCACTGCA
>JAHWFP010047238.1:4456-25625 GCA_023313725.1 Lithobius niger | reverse complement strand
TTATACTGCTAGAGTTGTTCTGTTCACAGGCACTGCAGTTAATGCACGAGTAGAATGCTAGAGTTGTGCAATTCACAGGCAATACAATTGCACTGGAGTGTTACTGTTCAATACACGCACACTGCAATTTTAGAGTTGTTCAATCTCAAAGTAAACATACACCAAGTCAGTAACAAAATAGGTAAAAATCGAATACAAAATGTAGCCCACCACAGCAACAAGCACACTATTCTGTGAAAGTCAAAATTAAATAGTTTCATTTTAAAAAGGACCAAGTAACGTTAAAAACCGACAATAGGAGAGCTTACCTACCTCTGTAGATTGCTGAGGCGAGGCAATGAGATGGAGAAAGATGCCAGTTTATATACTGTAGACCTGTAGTGGGAAATTTTTTACACCCAATTTATACAACACTGGAATGTATTAAGAAAAATGTTTATTTTCTGTCGTTATTTGATTGTGGACAGGCGGGCATTGGGTCAAAACGTAAATATTTTCCAAATTGATCCTAGAGCTACATTGTTTCTCGTGGAATAAAATTATTGTCTTTTCAAAATCTGGATTTTGTCCTGTCGCTATTCAATGCTGGACTGAGGAATGCGTTTTATCATTGAACTTAGAACAGATTTGCGGGAGATAAATCTTTTGTTTAAAATCTGTTTCATCATCCCAATGTATAACACAGTTTACAAGAAGACTCCCTACATGGAATCTAATAAACCCCTTTATGCTTTGCTTTCTAATCTTGTTTATCTTTGATTGTTTTTCTTGGCATTGTGAGGCAATAGTGAGGTATTTCGGGTATTGGTTTGTAGACAAAACAAGGGTGATTCCTACTATCGGTTTCTAACCCAACTTTTTTTTAATTTTTAACATTTACATTACGGCACGCTTGTTGTTGTGGTGGGTTACATCAAAAGTGCATTTTATGTTTCAATATCTTAGCAAAAAGCAATAAGAGGATTTAAAAAGAATAAAGCTTACTAAAATTGCACATGTAAATACATTGGTCGCACAAAGTTTCGGGATTTAATGCATCCCGTTGTCAAGTGCTTAAAAAGTAGGGAAAAAATCACATGTCAAAGCCAGGAACACTATAATTAAAAAGTTTAAAAAGTAAAATTAAAAATATAAAGGCGAAAGTTTAGCTGCCTGACTAGAACAGGCAGCAAAAACAAGACCATGACCTCTCACGTGTAAATTTCGAACCTTCATTTGCAGGTGAGAGGTCGTGGTCTTGTTTTTGCTGCCTGTTCTGGCCAGGCAGCTAAACTTTCGCCTTTACGTTTTAAAATTTTACTTCTTAAACCTGTTAATTATAGTGTTCCTGGCTTTGACATGTGATTTTCCCCTATTTTTTAGAGCACTTGACAACGGGATGCATTAAAATCCCGAAACGTTGTGCGACCATTGTATTTATATATGTGCAATTTTAGTAGGCTTTAAATTTATGTTTCAATGTTAACTTTGTGCTAAAATATGTTTTTGCTTGAAAACGGGTGGTACTCAGACCCGCAGGGCCGAAACATCACAAAAAGACTGTTTCTATCCGCACCACATTGGCTTTGGTCTATTTTATTAAGAGGAGTTCAATTCACGGGCACTGCACTTACACAATACTTGCATGGCTACAAATGCTTACACGGTAGGAATTTTTGTTGCAGATTGATTATGTCCGAATTTTTCTTCCTCAATTAGTTATTCACCACCATTTCAGCATCGTTGCTTAGGATTTCCAATCAGAAACTCCATTGTTATTCGTCCTTTAATTACGAAGGGAACTTATTTCGATCAGGGATGGCCTGTTCCCAAACTGTAAATAAAAATGGCATTGCCAATCAGGTCGGCCTTGCTCTTAACACCTGCCCAAATGTCACTGCAAACTGAATCAAATTTAAGCATAAACATTCGTATAAATTATTTTATCTATGCGATAGTAGCTTGTAACACTTAGCCTCAAATTGTAGATGAACAGGAACAGTTTTCTTGTTAAAATCGATTATACGAAAACTCAGAAGGATAATTTCCGCCACTTAAAATAATGACAAACACCCGGACAGGGTGGCTGCCACCGAGTTTCTCTTCCAACTTAATATCAGTTAGCATTGAGAGACCGTAGTTCAGATGACAAACCTGATGGCTGCTGTTTTGGCTGAAATACCCCAGTTTAATGTTTTGAGATAAAGAAGCAGTGTTACGTATTGTACGTAGATCACTGATGTGTACACATAACAGTTTGATTGCACACTTCATGCCAGCGACATGACATTGACAGGCAACAATTTGGTAGCATCTGGATGATGGTGTCATTTCAAATCTGTCAGGCGCATGACATATATTGCAGCAACAAATAAGCAAATGTTGAAAGTACCAAATGACAACTGAGTTCGTAATAAAAACAACATACGAAAGTACAATACACAAAAAAACTAAATGAGCCTACGACTTTAAATGAAGAGAAATGAAACTGCAGTAAGAAAAGACTTTATTTCCAAATTCAGTAAGTGAAAACACTGCTTCGTAATGTCAAGAAGCAAACAATATGTCCTAATGAATACACTATAGTAACGAGTTCAAGTTATTTAAATAATGGAACAAACAAACAAGCAAATTACTGTTAAAACAGTGAAATTGCATAACAAGACGTAACAATACTGGAAAAAGATAGAACCGCATCCAACCGAAATTCAACTTTCATTTTAAGACTATGGTGTAGGCATTTTAATTGGCTTACATTGTCGATCTTTTTTTTTTTTTTTTATTTATAGGCCAAAAACTACAATTTTGCATTAAATTAAAGCAACCATGCATTTCGAATTTAGAAGGTAGTTACTGTTTTTGGCCATCGAAAGATTTTAAAAATGTTTAAAAAAAAACACTTGTATTAAATAATCTGATATTAATGGTTCTGGTCATCAGAGTCTCCGTTTGCAGGACGTACGCCATTATTGTGGCAACACAGTAAAGAACTGAGTACCGCAAAACTTTTAGGTCTGAAGGATCTCATGGGTGGAGGATTGAAGGTTAATGGCCCTTAGACAGCTAGGATCTCATGGAGTTGATACCCAAGGATGCTGAGCACTTCTACACATTTGATGATGACATTGGTGGTTATGGACAAGACATTGATTTTATTATTGAACAGGAAGATTACTGGGTTACACTCTTTTGCAAAACGGGCTTTAGCTGTACTTGAAACGGTTTTGCAATAACCATGTATACCACCCACATACATCCCTTGATCATTACAACTTTCCAAATTGTTTTTTTTTTAGCTGTTAGGTATCTTCTGGGTAAAAAAAAAAAAATATATATATATAGCATTTGCTTAAATAGATAGGGCATATTGTTTTGGAATAGGATTTTTTTTCAGTAACAAAATTCCATTTTGCTTTTTCTAGGGTTCTACATTTTGTGGGTTACATGATTACTGCATAACTCCATATGATTACTGCATACTGCATACTCCATTTATGGTTTGCTCATCCCACACTTGCGCATGCAAATTACACTCACCCACAGATAAACAACGAAGTTTATCCAGCAATGCAGGAGACCTACAAGCTAGACTGATGGCGTTGTGCGATGATTTTAATTCAGGTCTCAGAAACATTGAAAGATTTCTGAAATTAGTCTGGCACACAACCCGGTTTTAAGGTATTTAAGAATACTAAATATTTACAATTTATTTTAAGAATTTAAAAATAGTGAGTGTTTATTTTTAAGGTTTTTTAGGTTTTAAGGTATTTAAGAATAGTGAATATTTAAAAAAATTGTAAGGTATTTAAAAATAGTTCATTTTTTGTTGTTGTTGTTAGTGAGCTTTTGGATAGGTGAGCTTTTGTCCAGTGAGCTTCTGACGGTGAGCTAATGACTGGTGAGCTCTTGTTCAGTGAGCTTCTGACGGTGAGCTAATGACTGGTGAGCTCTTGTCCAGTGAGCTTCTGACGGTGAGGTAATGACTGGTGAGCTCTTGTCCAATGAGCTTCTGCCCTACATTCATTCATACAGTTATCTTTAATTATAGAGAACTTCAATATAGGTTGCTATAGTGATTTAATGTACTTTTTGCATATTTCTTTTTTAAGATTTGGACATTTACGCTTGCCACTTCCTTTACCTTTTGCTTTTTTTTGGTTTGATCTGGTTTTGATAAAAGAGAGTTAGTTGTATAGACCAGATAGTCCTGTTGCCCAACCTGAACTATTTTTGTTGTTTCTGAAAGAGGGGGGTTAGCAGGTTCAGTAGGAATGCGTTAAAATGGTCAGTTTCGGGGAGAGGTAGATGGGAGGGTTGCATTAAAAGTATCAGTTGCTCCTCCAGGAAATTTTCAACCTATGATCCTTAACGTGGCATTGAAAAGAATTTTTTTAGATCATGAAGATTACAATGTCACATCACAAATGAAACTTCTGTGAATTGCATTATCATAATGTATGCTAACCATGGTCTAATATTACAACTATAATCAATATTCTCTAAAATCTAAATTCCCTACTTCGGATAAACTGCTTAAATTATAACCAATAAAATACTTCTACTTAATTGTTACGAAAGGCTTTGTAATAATTAAGTAGCAGTATTTTATTGGCTATAATTTAAGCAGTTTATCCGAAGTACGGAATTTAGAGAATATTGATTATGGTCGTAATATTAGACCATGGTTAGTGTACATTATCATAATGCGATTCATAGAAATTTCTAAGCCAATTAATAAAGTCGCTGGCGGTGCAGTGAATTAATTCTGCACTCCAGCAGGTCAGCTGGACTGGGATTGTGCAACAACATGTGTAATTCTGCTAAATTATAGTATAGGCTAGTCAATTTAAGCGAAAAAAAAGGGCGAACCCCGGAACTAATTGTAATAGAAGTAAACTTGGCTGTTTTTGCTTCAGAAAGACATGCTGAACAACATACTAAAAGTCTAGAAAAATCTAAGTGGCGGAAGAGGTCTAAAATGGCCGCCATCTTAGAAAAAAAGCTTCCGGTTGTTGTTTTTTTGCATATATCTCGTGTCTCGTCACTCATACGACAAACTTGGTTCTGAACAAAATTAAAGTACACAAAATTTCCATAAAAGCTTGTTCTATTCACTTTTTCTCTTGAAACAATGGTTTGGTTGATATGAAACAATATATACGTAGTTTTTTATTGTTTCAGACGTACAACAGCTGGAGAAGTAACTGCACATGGTAGATGCTAAAATTGATAGAACGGCCGTATGCGCATTATGTAACAGAAGATGTTTAGTATAGGTTACCAGCCACCTTTCCGAGGAGTGAGATATAGTGTGATGATGCTTTCGGAATCTGGAACGGTTATGCGGTAAGACAATAAACGTGTAATTATAGGACGGAGAGCCAAATGGGCTCGATTAGTGAATAAACGTATACTCAATGTGTAATAATTTTGGCTTAGGTTTAATTCAAGTTGAAGAGCTCCACATTTAATAAATAAATTAAAAATAATGAAAACCATGACAGACGTTTGTGTCAAAATGGCTAGTATTAGGCTTTGTCAAGATTTTTGCGGAGTGGCGGGGGGTGGAAGAGGAAGGGCGTAGTGTGTCAAAGGGCGTATTGTGTCAAGGAGAGTTGGGTAAGGTGAGAGCTACCCACCAACAAACGTTTGCACTATTCAGACTGACGAGGAAAAGAGAATCTGTTCTAAATTTTAATCAAGGTTGTGACGTCGTTTGTAATTTTAAATCTTAAATAATCTTTACAGTTCGGTGTCATAATGTTTTCGTGCTACAAGAAAAATTAAACAAATAAAACGAAAGCATTTTTTCTCGCTTAAGCAAAAACTAGCTCTTTACTGTGCTGTTCTTAATTTTAATCGAGGCTGTAACGTCCTTTTTAACATCTAGAGTAAGCATGATATTCTTTAATTCGTACGCAGGCGTGATATCCAAGAGCAGGCATGATATCCGACATCACTCCTTTTTTTTTTATCTCAGCCCTGAACCATTGTTGCCGTCGTGTTCAATTGTTAAAGGAGGACTGAGATCGTGAAATTGGGTGATACAGGTTAAACGCAACCGTTACATCGATAACTGTTACTGATTGAAACCAATCAGTAAAACAAAGTTCCTTTCCGTCAAATGAGAACAGTTGAACATTGCTACCGAAAGTAGCAATGTTTTAGTTTTCGTTTAACCTTCGAATTATTAAGCGGTGCGATTAACTTGGCGAATGTTTTGGTGTGTTGATATCACTCCTTTAAAGGGCCGAACCATTCGGAACTTGGCGGCCCCTTTTACCAGTTTTGGTTTTTGATACGATAATACCATAACATTAACATTATTATGTGCATTATGTATTATGTTTAACGTTAACATTATGTGTAATAACAATAAAGACTTGTTTTGTGCGATAATAACACTTCAAATGCTTCATATCAACCAAACCATTGCTCCAAGAGAAAAAGTTAATAGAACATGTTTTGTAGGATCTTTTGTGTATTTTAATTTTGTTCAGAGCCAATTCTGTCGTAGCAGTGACGAGACACGAGATATATGCAAAAAACAATAACCGGAAGCTAGTTTTCCAAGATGGCGGCCATTTTAGACCTTTTCCGCCACTTAGATTTTTCTAGACTTTTAGTATGTTGTTCAGTAGGTCTTTCTGGGTCAGAAACAGCAAAATTTATTTCTATTACAATTACTTCTAGGTAAAAGTGTAAATTGACTAGCCTAGTGTAACAAAGTAACACCTAAAATAATATGTGGTTACTAAATTTGGTATACTAAAATTTAAATGGAAAACAATACAATCATGAAACCCGTAGTTGCAACGTTTTTTCTTTCTCTTCAGAATTCGGAATCTGATTGCTTCGCTTCAGTCATCGTAAATGTAGGGCCAACTGAAAAAAAATGATTATCGGTCAGAAGATTCAGACATTCATTTTCGGCGTGGATAAACAAGCAAGTTTCACAATCGCATTTTTACAATGCGCTTTAATTTGTGTAAAAGTTTAAAACCCAGAATGTGAACAAGGGCGTTGGCACGTCAAAGTTACGAATGAGTTCTAAGGCCCGTATTCTGAACGCTGACTAAAACTCGAACTTGACTTGAAATGACGTCACACCTATTTAGTGCCATTCACCACCAGAACTTCTTTTGGATACATTTGGAAGAAATCGGGTGGTGAATGGCACTTAATAGGTGTGACGTCATTTCAAGTCAAGTACCAGTTTTAGTCAGCGTTCAGAATACGGGCCTAAGAATGCCTTTCTTACAGTCAACACAACTTAATAATTATATACTTACTGGTTTGGGGAAGGTATTTCATTCCATTCAAAATCAGCGTTAATTACATCACCGTAAGCCTTGCCACAGTAGGCTTCAGAAACTGAAACAAAGTGACATTGTTGTATTTAAGTTAGATGAGACTGAATGTCTGAATTAAACGTCTAAATATAAAGTCTTTCCTGAAAGTATAGCTGACATAAAAAAAAAGAACAATACTGATTAACCTGTATGGTTTCTTCCGGAGGCGCGTAGGGTTTCTGCTTTGCTCAAACCAAAGTATTACGGAAGAGGTGCATGATACGATGTTTCTCTGTTAGCTCTCTATTCGTAAAGTCCATTCTTAACTGTATCAATATAATTATCATAATAATTCTGTATGGTGATGCCTTTCTGCTCCATATTCGAAACGATTGTGCCATTTAAAACAGCAAACTACAGGGTTTGTGTGGATGTGGGTGGTCTGTATTTAAATTAAGAAGATCTTCCAGTTCTTCAGGTAGTAACTGCCGTTTGGGTTTTTCTACAAAATTGACATGTGAAACTAAGTAGAAAGTTCATTCGACTGCCGGCAATAGAACAAGCTAGCCTAACAGTTTTACCTGTGTACTTGTTATGTGGAGAATGGCATCTATATAATGTGACTTTGTAGCAAATTTGTAATGTTCATTAGCAATTTTTATGAAGAATGAGTGTTACCATTCCTCCAATGGATTAAAATTAAATAAATCATATGATGCAGGCTGGATATTCTGGAATCGTATCCATAGAGGCTATGACGGGAAGGTACCTCTAGTTGACAGTTATTGGCAGCAATACTGATGTGTGTTGGCGTGTGCAGTACGTATCAGTTGACCAGAAACATAAATTGTATCATACAATCCTTTATAGAGTAGGGGGTTTCGTCTGCTGTCAATTTTTCTAAGCCATTTAAATGGAAAGTAGATTTCATTATCGGAGGTGTACATAATGACTGTCAGTCATACCATTGTTTATAATAATAATAACGAGTAAAGGGAGAAACACGAAAGGATAACTTAATTTGCTAAAACCTCTCCCAAAATATTAAAGTGACTAAGGAAATTAAAAGCATTTCATGTACTAGAAAGATCCAGATACCCGTCTTAAACGGGCGAAACATTTATCAGCTCGGATGGCAGGAAATTCCACGGGCCGACCACGCAGTTTGCCAAAAAAAGCATTTAGTGCAGTCCAATTTGGTTTTTACCACTGTGAGGTTAAAGCAATGGCCTCTGGTGTTACAATTTCAAAATTTAAAAAAAAAAGAGATGGGTCCATATCAGTGAAATCCCACAAAGTGGAGAAAGTTAGGTTTTCATCAGCAGTCAGACGTCTAACTTCGGATGAGGTAATGCCCAAATGCTCAAGTCGCTGTTTTTACGTCATATTATAACAACTGCGCAAAGTTTTGGTAGAAGATCTCTGCACTGATTCAACCAAGTTGATATCCTTGATATCCTTTAAATGACTGCTAAAGCAATAATTCACCATTTCAGGTTGTTGCTGACTTGGTGAAAACTTGATTTCTGTGGTACTGGGAGACTAAATTTGGACCTTCACGTCTAGGGAAGATCCAACTTGACTCCTTTGAGGTCCGTTGCCTGAAGGCAGATTTAATCCTGACCTGTAAAATGGTTCGTGGTTTTCTTCTTTTTGACAACCCGCTTTTTAACTTGTCAACAAACACGTGCACTCGTGGCCACTGTTTCAAGCTGACCAAACCCCCTGCCCAGTTGGAGATTCGCAGATCTTTCTTTGCAGTAAAGGTAATCGAGCCGTGGAACTCTCTACCAGAGGCCACGGAATCAGCTCTTTCTGTGGGCTCGTTCCGACGTCGGCTTGAGAAGACGCTTCCTTAAGAGACCGGATTTCAGCCTCCCACCGCCCCCCCCCCACTCCTCCGTAATGGATAGGTGAGGAAACTTGGTAGAAATAAAGAAAATATTTTCAGTATATCCTCTATTTTTAACGTTGGACTAGGGTAAGTGGCATTTCTGCCCTCCCGTTTCCCAACACTTATTATTTTCGTGTTTTAAACCTTTATCATTATTATTATTATTAATTTAATAAATTTAATAATTTATTAATTTTATTATATAATTTTATATGTAATTTTATATTTTATTATATAATTTTATATAATTTTATTATATAATTTTATTAAATTTAACAATTTAATAAATTTAATAAATTATTATAATAATATTATTTAAAAAAATATTAATAGAGAGGGCTCCATTTTAGGCCCTCTATTGTTCATTATTTATATAAATGATATCCTAGAAGAAATCTATCGATGTCAAAACTCTTTATATGCCGATGATATTCTTTTGATATCGGTTAGTAACAAACAAGAAGTTATGGTGAATAATCTTCAAAACGACTTTAATGTCATAAATCAATACCTATCCAACAATGAATTATACATTGATAATGACAAAACAAACTTTATGCATGTAGCTACCTCACATACCGAAAAAAAAACTGTATTATCCGTTCACATAATGAAAATTGCATGTTTAACTCTTATTGTAACCGCTGTTCTAAAATCAATCAGGTTGCCTCGGTACGCTATTTAGGAATTGAAATTGATTAAAACCGGAAATTTTATACACATATCGAAAATTTAAAGAAAAAACTCGAGGGATTATACCGATGCTATACAGAGTCAATAAAACATTTGGAATCGAAATTTAAAAAATGATCTATGAATCGTGGTTACTGTCACAGGTTTACTATGCTTGCGTTATATTCGGTTCAACCACCAAAAACTACATTCAAAAATTACAAAAAAACATTGAATAAAACAACGAAAGCACTCTTTAGCTCAAAAGTTAAAATGTCGACCAAAAATATTCTTAAAAATTTCAGCTGCTTAACTTTGCTAAATTGTTCAAATTAAATGTAATAATCACAAACTTTTTTGATAACAATTATCAAAAAAGAACTATAAGAGTTGGAAGAAGTAATACATCATGGTTACAGGTTCCAACCTGGAGAAACTCCTATGGTAGAAGATGCCTTGAATATTTAGTACCCTCCATTCTCAACCAATTACCATCTAAAATTCGATCGAAATTAACGAGAGAAATATTTAAAAAATTGTTAAAAATTGGCTCCTAAATCAAGCATACTGAATAGTTGTATTCTTCTAGAAATATGATACTGTTAAAAAAATCTGTATAACAACTACCGTTACATGATTGTATCTATAAATGTCTTATATTCAGTGCACAAACAAGCCAGTTAGGCTTCGTGCATGCATGTTATGTGCATAATTACAATTCTTGAATAAATATTATTATATTATATTATTATTATTATTATTATTATTAATTTTTTAATAATAATAATTTTATTACAGTTACAGTTAGTTACAGTTACAAAAAATATACAAAATAGAAAGTCAGAAAAACAAAGGAGCACGAAGCTAAAGAAGCTTGTATGTGCAGTTGCAAAAACAGTATAGAAAATTTCCATATATTATATACATTAGAATATCACAATAAATTTTTTTTATTACTTATTAAAAATAAAATAAAAGTCATAAAAAAAAATAAAAAAAAAAACTTGTTAACGGTACAAACCAATGGTACTAAACAAGTAAATTCTTAAACCAGGTTTCGTGGTAGTTACGGAATATTAATTATTTTTCCAAAATCCATTGTTTCAGTTTAACTTTCATCTCGGTAATATTTGCCAGATTTCTTAGAAATACAGGTATTTTCTTAAATTTATTTGGAATTACATAAGCTCTATTTCTTTTTCCGTATAAATTTCTCCAAGTTGGAGTTACTAGCCAATCTGATGAAGTCCTAGTTGGGCTGTTTATTTTAATTTTGAACATGTTATTAAAGTAATTTTGTGTCAAAATTTGATAGTCAATTAATTGTAAAACACTCAAAATTTTATTATCTTTTAATAAAGTATCAGCTGATTTATTATTGCCTGCCTTTTGAAACAAGACCTTTATAGCTTTATTTTGCAATTTTTGTAGTCTGTGTAGGTAGCTTTTCGTAGTAGTTCCATATATACTACATGCATATTGTATTTGAGAATTAATCCAAGCTTGGAAAAGATTTTTCTTAGTGTTATCGGAAAGCAAAAATCTTATTTTATATAGAAGAGATATTGTTTTTCTAATCCTGCTGATAGTTAAGTCAATATGCTTTTCAAATTTCCAATGCTCATCTATTTCAAGTCCTAAATATTTTGAATTCTTTACTTTTTCAATTTTGATAGTTTCACTGCCTAATGTTAAAGTTATTTTTTTTTCTGCATGCTTCAGCATATGAGAAGTTTTAAACTGTAGGAAACAAGTTTTTGTTGTACTAATGAAAAGATTGTTATGTAAAAGATATTCATTTAGAATGTTAAAATATTTCTGTAGTATGTCGACCATTGTGTTGTAGTTGTAATTTATCGAAAGCATAAAGATATCATCTGCATATAAGGTCAAATATGTGTTTAAATTTAAATTTCCAATATCGTTTATGTACAATAAAAAAAGTAATGGTCCCAAAATGGAACCCTGTGATACCCCATTCTCAATCTTAGTCCAGTTACTGAATTCATTGTCAATTTTGACACTAAAAGTTCTGTCTTTCATGTAATTATCTATAATATTTAACATTTTGCCTCTAATACCCAGTTTATAAAATTTTGTGTGAAGTGTCTCAGTATTGATCGTATCTACGGCTTTTTGTAAGTCTATCTGTATAGCACCAACATATTTACCTTCGTTCAATGCTTTTGTAATTTTGTCATTTATATAATGTAGGGCATCAATTGTGCTTTTTTTGTTTTGATAGCCAAATTGATTCTTATATAAAAGATTAAAACGATTTACATAGTTGATTATTCTTAATGCAAAGAATTTTTCTATTAATTTGTTTATGGATGATAACAGCGATATGGGTCTATAATTATTATGGTCATTCATTTTTTTGTTTTTATAAATAGGGCGTATAATCTGTTTTTTTTTTTTAATTCTCTAGCCAAATTTCTTTGTCAATAATTAGATTTATAAGTTTTTGTAAGAAAATACTGGTGTTGTCTTTGGATTTTACTAAGTGTTCCATTTGTATCCATTAAAACCAGTCGATTTTTTTATTTTAATATTCGTTAAAACGTTTTTCAATTCAGTAATTGTTGGGCACGTGATTATCATTGTTTTATCAAAATTATCAATTTTGCTTGCTAAGTGATCTCTAATGTTCCTGTTAGAAATGCTTTCATTCTTCTTCTTTGTTAATTTTGAAACTTATTCTTTAAGAGTAGTTGCGAAATTGTTACATGTCATTTGAATTGGTTCTGTAAAAGCCTTTTTAATCTGTTCTTCAATAGTAATTTTCGTTTTTTTATTAGTAATATAATTAATTTTTTCCCAAATTTTTGTTGGTTCGTTTTTATTACTTGTAAAATAGTTTTTGTAGAAATTCTGTTTTACAATGTTTATTTGTTTTTTCACATTTGCACATTTTTTTTAATATAAATCTATTAACATAAAAGATGATTCGCCTTTTTATGTTTACTTATTTTAGTCCACATGTCATTTTTTTCATTAATTAATTTTAAAAGACTGGTGGTCATCCATTCCTGCTTGAGTGTTTGTTTTGCCGGTTTGAAACTATTTACAATTTTATTATTATCATAAAAACCAATAATGTTTTTTTCTATGTAATTGTACATATCATTTGGATTATCAAATTTACTTAGCGTGCTCCAATCGTGAATCTGCAGTTGTTTTGCAATTGCATAATGATTAAATTTATAACCATATTTTTGTTTAGTTAGTTTTTCTTCTAAAATGTCATTATTGCAAACTTGTAAAATTGAAAAGAAGTGATCCGCAACTTTAATCTTAACCACAAAACCTTTTGATATGTATTTTTTTGACTTGATATAAAAATGGTCAAGACATGATTTGATTACTTTTCCCATCCTGATATTTTCTCTTGTTTCAGTGTTAATCATCAATGAGAAGCCCAAAAATGCCATGAGGTTTTCAAAACGTTCTATGTCATGTTTTTTACTATGATCTTGAGTTTCTTTTAACAAATTAAAATTTAAATCACCTGCTACAATAAAATTGTCACGTATGTTCTTGTTTTTTTATGTATCGTTTTAGTTCTTTCATAAATTTAGTTCGACTTGAAGAAGGTTTTCTATAAATGGTTAAAAGGTTAAAAATTTCGTCATTAAAAAGGAAATTTATCATTATTGCATCATTTTCGTTTATTTTACACTACTCTTAATTTCTATTTCTTCGTGAACAAATATCAATATTCCACCACCCCTTTCCTTTTTCCTACAGACACTTAGCTTTTTTATAATTTGGTATAGATTATAATTTATCACTCCTTCATCTTTGATATTGATCTCCGTTGCAATAACAATATCCCAAAAGATATCAGCACTACTCAATTCTCCAACAAACAGATCCCAATTGAGTCGACAGCTTCGGATATTTTCCTGAATAATTTTAAATTGTTTGTTTTTCTGAGCGATTACAAGTTTTTCCTTTAATTCACTAAAGCTATCGGCAACATCGTTGATATATAGATCGTCTTCTTCAAACGTTGCGTTTTCTTCCATGACTGAAAAATGTATCGTCTAATTAAATAGTCGTTTAGTCAACTTACAAGTTTATTTCGTTTCATTTGCTATCTTTTCCAAATCTTCATCACTTTTGATTGTTTTTACTTGCGTGTTTTGCTCTTCCTTCTTTAAATTGATTTTTCCATTGTTGTACCATATGTATTTGTATTCTTTTTTCAGGAGTTGCTTTGTCCTCCATAACAAAGACTTGTAGTATGGTGTCAGATGTTCATTTATAAAAATTCTTTCATAGATTCTTTCTTTTATTATAAATAAAGAGGAAAAGGATAGAACAACTTCTTTTCAACCTGCGCTAAAGGGTTAGATCGAACATTAGCCCACATCTGATTAGCTAATCTTGCCTTTTGAAGAGTAGAGCTTATTCGACTGCTAAGTAACGGCATTGTCAGTCCGTACTCTCACTGTGTGGATTGGAAACCAACGTCTACAGCAAAGCAGCACCTGCAAAGGGTAGACCATTGCCGCACTTGTCTGCTTACAAATGTTTTTCTGCTCCTTGACCTCTTTATTCCCACTTCCACTATATAGGAGTATCCAGTAACATATTAAATTGCTAACATCGTGAACGAACTTTTGCTACAGCTTCTGTTGCAGCTACACATGTACGCTTACTTTCCGAAATAACCTGCTCAAATTTTGATAGGATTCGATCACTCATGTGTGAGTTGGACATTATGTCTACCTTAAGCACCAAAATAACTTTCCACTTTGACTGGCGGATTGGTAGCTATAGACGCATATGTCGGATCGATGAAAATGGATATTTCACCTGGAGAAAGACGCACAGTACAAAATTAAGGTCTCCTGCAGGTTGCATCTGATGTGTTGGACGATCCGGTTCGATGTGGCGGTGCCATATCTTTCATGTTGATAACTACTACATCGAACTATGCTTTTTTTTTAACTGCAGAGGCTGCGTTCGAGTTGTGGACAAGTCAACACATTTGCAGACCTACACTTGTTACGTACCGATTTCAGAGAATGATGGGAAGAGAAAGTTATAGCCCAAAGTCTAACTTGACCAATATGCTTTAAATACATTTCATTAAAGCGGCGCTATCACCGATTGAAAGTCCGCAGAATCTGGTAACATGTAGCACTCTCTAGTAGTATCTAGCACATGCTTGTAACAAGCAAAGGAAAGCACAAAATCATTTCTTTTAACGAAACAAACAAGCCACGACTTCCTTAATTATTGAGTGAAAATTTGGTACGTCCTCGCGCACTTCCATCCTAGCTGTGACGGTTAACAATACCACTACCACTAGAGGGTGCCACGGTATTTTCGTTCGCTTTTCAATCGGTGATAGCGCCACTTTAACAGCAGCCTTTGTCTCAAAGAAATTATGTCAAAGGTCCAAAGTTGTTATCTGCATGGTATACTGGTAGACGTTTAAGACAGTTATGTGTTTGTTTTGCACACTGTGTAATGAAATCACTATACTGGCCAGTTGCTCTTGTGATACCAGACAGCGCCCATGCACCTGTTTTAAATAACTCTAGTAGTCATGTCGAAGCAACTTTGTATTTCAATCTAAGGTGCTGCCTTTCAAAATGTTGAGTAAAGAGTCATTTCATGAAACCGATTAGAGTTAGTGGAACTCTCCTGTTAAGGTAACAGTTATTTACGAAAATGTTGATCATAACATTACTTAGAAAAAAATAACTCAAATGATAGTCCATTTATTAAATCCATCCTTACATGGATATTTCCACGAGAACGAAGTAACTTGGACACTAACAGAAGCTAAATTGAAACTTGCCATATTCTTATCTTGATGGGTAATGGATTCTGTACAACGACGAGTTGAATCGTTAGTGAACGAGCCCTTGTTGCAATAAAGAGACAGTGTTAGTGCATTGTTGCCAAACCATCGTCGGACATATTTGTACAACGTCGATTTGCATTGTTAGTAACCGAGCCATTATTGTGATAGCATAACGAGCCATTGTTGGCGGGAATGCTCTTTGCTCCAACTCCCTTTTTAAAACTGATTAACTGCAACGGCTTATTTACCCGGCCGTGTATATTAGAGTTAGTTTGCGCACGATAATTTTCAAAAACTGGACCGGAGGCGGAGTAGCGTCTAACAATATGAAATATTACTATGCTGCAACATGTAACAATGGTACAATAAAGAGACGAGGTGCACAAGATGGATTAGAAGTCACTCGAACAAGATGCAACGATGCTTGGGCACGGAGAAAGTAACATTGTCGTCGCATCTTATTCGAGTTAGCATTGTCGGCCTTGCAGCTCTAACCAAAGTGAAACGGTGCCGGTTTTTGCTTAAATCTTCAAGATTTAAACCGTAGGGTGCGATGTCTTTCAAAATTGTACCACCAACACGACCAAATGACTTATTTAGTTCTTCAATGCGGGCTTCGGGAAGCCAGTTGAATTGTTTCCGCGATTGTTTGCCACGATATTGTATCTGCCTACAACAATGCAAAACCAACTGCCCATCAATATGACACATGCTAAATCTAGACACACGCTAGTACGTTGCTATAAAATAATAGACATGGGACGAAGCTTGGGCGGAACATGATCCTAATTATACGCAGTTCTAATGCCCAGTTTTTTTCGCAAACAAAATTGGGTGGACAGTGTACATACTGTACAAAAGATAGACCAGGCCGTAGCAATTACAGCAAGAAAGAAGAGAAAAATGCCAACAAATTAATTCGCCGTTTAGAAAAAAACATTAGAGCTCGTATCCCCATACTCACAGCTGTGAAGGAACACGAATAAAAACGGATTAGAGTTCACTCGAACGCAACGAACTATAATTTGCACTCCAATTCCAGGTAAAAAGGATTGTGACATGCCAGCCTCCACACACACGCATACATGTACATCACTAATGAAACATACAAAACGAATGGATATTTCGCATACAAAAAAATACATACACAAAAATAAAACACACACACGTGCCATGAAATCATAAACCCACAAACACATGCAAAACAGAAGCCATAAACAGCAAAACGCATACAAAATTGAAAGATTAAAACTACATACACAGAATGAACGCGTAATAATCACGTGTATTTTTACAATACTAATAGCATTACATGTACATGAAGTGTTGTAGAACAGGAACATTGTTGGCCACTTGAATGACACTACTAACTGTACTGGACACACGATTAGATTAAATCACTCTCGTCTTCACCACTGATTTATCGTGGGATAAGCACAACAAATCATACTAATTTTGGCCCATTATTAAAATGCAAGTGTTGCTAAAGTTAACATAGTACATTAGCACAAATCTTACCTTCTTTTTCGGTCAGGGCATAGCTCCACGCATTAAAGTTAGTGATTTTGCTGAGAAATCCTTTTGTTGGGTCATCTATATCTGCAGATTCAGTTTGGATCTGATATAGGACGAAAGAGCCAGGATTAATCTGGTAACCTGTTGCAAGATCCGTTTCTTGGCTCTGCAGCTCCCCATCTATGTAAAACGTTGCCAATCCACTGCTGCTAACCCATGTGAAACAAACATGGTGCCACTCGCCGCTGCCTACTTCATACAAGGTAAACCACTCCGAATTTCCTCCACCAAAACTCAAGGCATAACCGTAATCATTATTGTTACTTGATGTTTCTCTGGGACAATAGTAAAAGCCAAAATCGTAATTATATGGCGGGTATTGATGCTCCGCATAACCAAAACATGGGGGATAATTATCTGGTTCGCCAAAGCGAATCACCCAACTGCAAACAGAGAACTCATTAAAGCCTGCATCAACATCCTCTTCACTATTAGCATATGCTTTCACGTAACCATAGGTGCCAGTGTAATCAGCCATATCCATGAACGAAGTGGTAACAGGTGTACTGTCACAACTGTAAAATAAAAAGTGAACAAAAATGGAAATGCAGTTTGTGATTTCTAAATACAATATTTATAGCGAAATTAATATTTTTTAATCATTTCATTTTAAAATCATTTCATTTTAAAATCATTTCATTTTAAAATCATTTCAAACAGCCCTGGACCTACTTTGGTACATCCGGGAAAAAAAACATTTTTATTATTGTTTCCTTTTTTTAAAATTATTATCCTAACCAATTTTAATTTTAGGGGGAAAATCCATCACCATGCCTGGCTTTGACGATTTTCGTTTCGCTCTGACAAGAAGGAAAAAATACTGCTTAGAAACCCAGAATATGGAAAGTTTGCTAAAATCTTTCAGCTCCAGTCAAAGATGGAGCTGAAATAGAAAGATGTTCGTTGTATTCTACTGGGTTTAAAATTATGAGCTTGAACATGCCATGCATATGTAGTTAAACACACTGCAAAGTAGGACTTTGAAACGCTAGTGCAGCAGACCAATGTGGTAGAGGGCTAGGTATAATTCAGTCAACTACACTGTTGTGCGTCAGGTGCATTCAGATGCGTAAATTATTAGAGGATAACGCTATGGGTGGTAAAATAATTTAGGAAGAAGGTTATGATATATTGCCATGAAACCTCATTGAATCGAGGTGAGTGATACACTAGTGTGTATCTTAATACTCATAGTCACATACATTGGTTTATTATTTTTCTTCATTCGTTTAGCTGGAGAACAGGAGTGCTATATTGTTTGGATAATTTCATGTGGTTATTTGATTTTGTTCACATCACTAGGCCGTAATATTTTAACTACCGGGTGTCTTTTTTTTTTTTTTACTTTACTCTCAATATTATGTAGCCCACTTCTAACAATATTGCTGTCATTTTATTTTAGTACTTACTCAGTAGCTGGCCAGTCGTCATAATATTGTAATTCGTCATCATACCAATTAAGAACGTTGCCAGGGATAGATCCACTGCATGAATATACTTCAGCCACTGTTAAATGAAATGAATAGAACCAAAACGTGTTACTTTTTGATACTGTAAAATAATTTAAATTGCAGCGTACAATGTAAATAATTTCACCCTTCACAGTAACCTTACTACCTACAATTTGTAGGTACTAAGGTTACTGTGAAGGGTGAAACTTATTACCTACATTCAGAATTTGCCGTTCAATACCAAGTAAGTAAACAAACATACATTTCTGTAAATTATAGTAAAAAATAAAAGAAATGAAAACTTTTTTAGTCTATCACTTTGGCTGTTGTGCTGTTGTTTTATCTTTACTCTTTGACGCCAAGTGCTCCACAAATATGGCGTAGGCTCCCACTAAAGGCTGGTTCAGACTTTCATAACAAACGAAAGACGAAAACAAGACACGGCAGCGACCAACACCACTAAAAATAATGCCCTGTCACACTGGCACGACCGACCAATAATCCACTAATGATGGACCAATCAATTCTGGAGAATGAGTAGAACTAGAACCCTTAATTTCAAAATCTAGACTAATGGCTAAACGACCCATCATACCAGTGATGGGCGCAAGTCAATTCCGGACTTGGAATTAATTGACTCAATTCCACTTTTGTGGACTTGGTGGAATTGATTCTACGTTGGACAGTTCCAGGTTATGAATTCATGGAATTGACTTTATTAATCTTCGATTCTGCTTTGCTTTATTTGAACTCGACTTGGGTATTTGCCGAAATTATAAAATAAACTTGGTAGGAACTAACTTGATGACTATTAATTCAGCCTATGTTGCTCTCAGGTTAGCTTGACTTTCTAAGTCATCTATTGGATTATCATTGCCTAGAATTTATTTTATTTTCATTTGACTTAAAATTCCTTGTTTTGACCTGATTTCATTCAACCTGAAATTAAGGCCAGTTCCTCAAAACCCAAATCAATTTATCCAAATTCAGCCCCAAAATTCACCAAAACCGTCAAAATTTTCGGCACTACATTAAATTTTGTAAGAATTACCAGAAATTATGCTGGACTCGGGCGGAATTAGATGGATTTGACTGGAATTGGTCAAAATATTTCCTGAATCAACCGGGAGTTGACTGGAACTAAGACTGGATCAACAGCAAGTCAGTGAGTTGGAAATGGTTATCAGAATGTGAAACGAAAATTAATTGATGGGAAATGATTTGAAATGGCAAATACAAATTATGACAGGAATTTGAATTGCATTGCACCATGGCAGTGACGTTGTTGGAATTGACTCTGACTCACGCAATCGAATTGGAATTGATATGAAATTGAATTGCCTATGAACGGCAATTGTAGAAATTGATTTAATTTGACTTGCTGCTCACTTGATGTCTAGGTAATTGACACAAATCCATTGAAATGGAATTATGCCCATCCCTGCATCATACTATGCTTCTACATTTTGTTTTAGAAACCATGCCATCATTGAATGTAGCATCATTTTTTAGTTGTTCTCTAGAATTATCACGTTGCCAAGATGTTCGTGAAAGCAACAAGCATTAATCAAAGTTCGAAGTGTTCTCTGCCACGATCTTGCATCTCACCGATCGCGTTCATAGCAGCTTGTCAGTGTTGGTGAGTGACGTCCGTCTGCTTACGAAAAATAAGAAATCTTGTGTTTGCTACAATCGACACTGAACAACTACCTGAGGGGTTGGTTGTCACAGCAACGGTCGGTCGAAACGTGTTGGTCGGAAGTCTTGTAGCAGTGTGAATGGAGCTGTAAGAGGTAAGCCTTGATTTTTGTACCATGTCATGTGAAGCAGAGCTAAAAAGCTACTTATCTTGTGCTATTGTCCGTCTATGCAGACGATAAGTATCTAACCCATCACCTAATTCATTCTATTGGATCAAGCAGCTTGTTTAGATGTAATGGCTTGTTAAAACTATTCCAGTGACTGTATTGACACATAATACGTTTTTGCTACGGAGGAATAACAATCACGGTTGATATCATTCAGAGTTTAATGTTTCAATGTAAATAGTAAACCCTAATTATGAAACACTCTTCATCCAGTAAGCTGTGATAGCAATGTTGTAATGAAAAGGTAAGTGTATTTTTTTGCTGACAGAGGCAGTGGTGCTCAATTAGCTGCAATTTAAGAAATTAAGCTTTTCTATCGTAGGATCCCAAGAAAGCCCTGACCACATTGTATAATTAGAAGCAATTAGATATTGTTGAGAGTGTGTGTTATTTTCATCATCATGAAGAGAAGAGTAGTTTGAATGTTTGTTGACCTGAAACGTTGAACAAGCTAGAAGCTATTTACATCCCTAGTACCACTTCTGAAAGAACATGAAACCAGCACGGATTTGAACGGATTTGAACCACTCTGAACGGATTTCTGCACATATACACATGCGCATAATCAACAAACTTCAGCTTCTCTTTTCAGAAAAACGCTCAGTCTATTGTCT